>JAAOAJ010000203.1:0-177187 GCA_013781345.1 Fusarium coicis | reverse complement strand
GCCCGGTTAGCTCAATCGGTAGAGCGTGAGACTCTTACGAGTACGCGATCTCAAGGTTGCGGGTTCGACCCCCGCATCGGGCTATTCCTATAAAAACATTTTTTGCCCATCTGTTGATACTTATTTATGCCTTGTAGAGATTGTGATTAGAAGTGTTTCTTTTTTTTATATCGTGAATGGTGCTCGGTTATCTGAGCGTGATACCCCTCCGTCGGAAGAGCGGGGCCGATCGGAAAATGGTGGCTCTCTTATCAGTTGATCACTTCCCTTCTCCATTGTCATCATCAGCGAGACATTGCTCGTTCAAGACACTCCCTGCTTGTGATACGCTCCTTGGGGGTCAGGAAAACATCGAACCTTGAATATAGGGCGTCTCAATAAACCCAGCAAAGGTCATCCTAAACTTAAGCCAAAGTGCCTCAGTCTTTTTGTCATTTAAGATCGAGAGGTCCTCCCCTAGACGCTCAAACGATAAGTTGAAACATGGCGAGCGATAAACCGTATAAGCCTGCGCTCATTATTGTCGACTTTCAAGAAGACTTCTGCCCGCCTGTGAGTATCGAATCTTCACTGTCATGGTCTCATCCAAGCACGCTAACATCTCCAGTCGGGCTCCCTCGCAGTCCCTTCAGGTCGCACAATCGCATCCCCCATAAACCATCTAACAACCCTCCCTTTCCCTCTCATCCTCGCAACAAAAGACTTCCACCCACCCTCCCACATATCCTTCGCTTCAAACCACCCGTCCTCAACACCCTACACATCAACCACTACCATCAAACACCCAAACGACCCGTCCCAGAGTTACGCCACGACGTTATGGCCAACGCACTGCGTTCAAGGCACACCGGGCTGTGAGCTGGTCCCAGAGTTAGACGTCTCACGAGTTCACGCTGTTATCGAAAAGGGTCAGGATGAGCGCGTGGAGATGTACAGTGCGTTTTATGATCCGTTTAGGGTGAGCGATAGTGGACTGGCAGGCATGTTGAGTGAGCAGGGCGTCACGGATGTTTTTGTGGTTGGGTTAGCAGCGGACTTTTGCGTTAAAGCTACGGCGGAGGATGCGCTGCAGGAAGGTTATACGACGTGGATTGTCAGCGAAGGGACAAAACCAGTCATGCCCGACAAGTGGGAGGAGTGCAAGAGAGGTATGGAGGACAAGGGCATCAAGTTCACATCTATTGATGGAGATGCAGTGGCAAGAGTAAAGACATATGCATGATTTAACAAAAAAAGGATTAAAATTGAATAGCGAAGTGGTACTTTAACATAACTACCATCTTCAATATGGCCATCTTTCGGCGGCTGTATATGTATGTATGGATGGATGGATGGATGCCCTCATCTCTCCAGAATGTTCAATGCAAAAACTCCATGCTGTGTGACCATCCACTCCATCCCAGACCATGTGTGTAGTGTATCATACTCATACATGATCTCGTCTATGTAAACTTTTTATCATCCGGTCGCCTCTACTCCTTCAAATGCAAAGTTATTCGTCTATCGCTTTGACCTCTGAATAGCAGCGGCGCTCATCGACGTTGTTGACGCTGAGCGCTCCTGAGCATTGGTCATGGCCAAAGAGACGGGCGTCATGGGAGGAGCAGGGGTGGTGCTACGGGAGGGAGCGGCACTTCGGTTGTGCTGCATGTGAGCTCGGACGAGATGACCCGCGGCCAAGGCACTGCAGAGAGAAAGCTCGCCAGCGAGGACGGCTGCACCGATGATGCGGGCGAGACGGCGGGCATTGTCACCGGGGTTGGTGGGATGAGAGCCTCGAACACCAAGGATGTCGAGCATAGCACTCTGGGGCTCAAGGATAGTACCACCGCCAAGAGTTCCGACTTCAAGCGAGGGCATAGAGACAGAGATCTGAAGAGCTCCATTGAGGCTGTAGAGGTTAGCATGTGTTCGGCTTGATGTATACGGAACAAACTTACTTCTTCATGATGGTGATACAGTTGGCGCTCTCGACAACCTGAGCAGGGTCCTGGCCAGTGGCCAGGAAAATAGCAGCGACAATGTTGGCAGCGTGGGCGTTGAAACCACCGACTGAGCCAGCCATAGCGGAACCAATCAAGTTCTTAGCGACGTTGAGCTCAACAAGAGAGTCGACATCGCTCTTGAGAACGCTGCGAACAACCTCACCGGGGATAATAGCCTCAGCAACAACGCCCTTACCACGTCCGTCGATCCAGTTGAGGGCCGCGGCCTTCTTATCCGTGCAATAGTTACCAGAGACAGAGATGATCTGCATATCGTCGAAACCTCCGTCGTTGGCCATGACGCTCAGAGCGTGCTCGACACCCTTGGAAATCATGTTCATACCCATAGCGTCACCGGTGGTGGTCTTGAATCGGATGTACAGGTTGGTACCGGCAAGGGCGGTCCTCATGGACTGAAGACGAGCGAAGCGACTAGTAGAGTTGAAAGCCTTCTTCATCATATCCTGACCAGCTTCAGAGTCAAGCCAGAGCTTGGCAGCACCAGCGCGCTCGAGCGTCTCGAAAGCGACACAAGGACCACGAGTCATACCGTCAGCAGTAAGGACAGTGATAGCACCGCCACCAGAGTTGATGGCCTTGCAACCTCGACTGGCACTTGCAACCAAGACACCCTCCGTCGTAGCCATGGGAATGAAGTAGCTCTGCCCATCGATGACGAGAGGACCAGCAACACCAACGGGAAGAGGCATATATCCGATAACGTTCTCACAGCATGCGCCGAAGACGCGCTCCCAGTTATAGTTCTCGTAAGGTAGCTTGGATCGGTCGAGCGAGTGGGTAAGATCGGTGGTGGCCTTGTTGCGAGCGATAATGCTTCGTCGAATCTTGACAGCGCGGGCGAAGTCACCGAGAGTCTTCTCGAGAGCGTATCCAGGGATCTTGCCACGCATAGATAGAGAAACAACCTCCTCGTCGGTCATCTCGCGGACGCGCTTCTCGGACAAGAGCTTCTCGAGTTCTTCGTTGCTTCGGTTGGGCAGGTTGGCAGGGCGAGCCTTGGTCATGTGAAGACCCTCGGCCTCGTCGTCGGTAATAGCAGGAGTGCTGGGTTGGGTTCGCATGGGAGTAGGAGGGACGTATTCGCCGAGAGGAAGAGTAGCGGAGCCGGTGTCGTTAAACTGCTGCGCACGGGCAAGCTCGTTTCGGTCGATGCTGTGCTCAGGAACATTGGGGTCCTTGATTCCCCAGCGGGCGACGTTAAAGAGGTAGCCGTTAAGAGCAACACTGAGAGCAAGGGCAATGACAATCCACTTGGAGAGAACGGGATCCTCAAGAGATTTGAGAATTCCGCCAACCATGCGGCCGCCGACACCGTAGCCCTGGAAGTGGTGGTGGAAAGCATCGTCGTAGGCAGGGTTGCTGGCAGCAGAACCAAGGGCGTAGTGAACGGAAGGGTACTCGAGCTCGTACTTGATGGGAGTCAAGACAGTGACCAGGGTAGGTCGGTTGTTGGCCTTGGCAGTAGCGAGGATAGCATCCAGACCGTTGGAGGCAACTTTGAAAGGGTCAACGGAGAGAGGAGCGACGACGCCGCCCAGACTGCTGGCCCAGGTTCGGAGGGTGGACATGGAGCTGGGGTTGCGGAATGGGATTGAGCAGATGTTGACAATGTTGAGAAAGATGAAGCCTAAAATCATCAAGACCTTGAACTTGGGAATGCTGCTGCTCTTGCGGCCAAACAGAGAGGTGTCGCCCCTGACGCGGTTCAGCTCATCATCACCCTGGGCGACATTCTCGGCAACACGACGGCTGACACCATCATCCTCAAGGGCCCTACGCATATCAACATGGCGCTTGATACGGTTGATCTCAAGCTTGATGCTGAGAATAGCAGTGTAGAAGGTGAAGAGGAGGATGAAGTCGAAGAACAAGGTCCAGGCGGCCAGAAAGCAGAATTGCTGAAGACCGCCCTGGACACCAGAAGCCGCACCAATGACAAGAATGACAATCTCAATAGCGTAATCGCGGATGATCTCGAAACCCTTCTCCTTGATGGCGGCCTGAACAGCATATTGGATCATGTTCTGCATAGAGCGCTCGGGAGATCGCTTGCCAGACTTGGAGTTCTGAGCCTGGATGCGTCGGTGCTCAATGGCGTGGGACATGACAGCGCGGGTGAGGACAATGTTCTTCTCGAAGCCAATGGTGACGACCAAGAATGGGAGACCCTCAGACAGAAGAATGACGCTGATAGGAACACCAAGCTTGGTGGTGACCACAAGACCGAAGAGGAAAGCGAAGACAGAGGAGAAAAGAGTGCAGATGCCGAGCCAGAACTTGGAACCCATCTTGCGCATAGAGAGGAAGAGGGAAACAAAGGTCAGGTGCATAGCGATGTAACCCAGAAGCATGATAACAATATCGAGAGTCTCGGCGTTCTTGAGAAGGTCGAGGAACTCAGTCCAAGCATTGCTAACCCACTGGACAACACTGTTGCGAGTGTTGACCTTGGCAGCCTTCATGATCCATGTTTTCTTCTCACGTCCGTGCTTGGTCTCAATCTCGACGGCATCTTCGTTGGGGATCTCCTGGGCAGCAGCAAGGAACTCGGGGCCCTCAGAGTAGGGAAGAGCGTAGGCGAGGATGCTGTCTTGGGAATAGGCGGTGAAAGGGTTCTCGGTAGAGGGAAGAGATGTAATAGACAGGTTCTGAGGAATAGGCACGTGGTGAGAGCGAGGAGCAGTGCTGGACGATTCGGCGGACAGGCTGTCGGGGAAGACAAGAGTCAAGAGAGCAAGGTGGTCGGCGTCCGAGCCAGCGTCGGCAACGGCGTCCTGCTCGACGGCCTTCCAATTCCAAGCAGTCTCAGGTCCTGCGCGTAGGACTCTGCTACCTTCAACGAGAGTAGACCAATCGGCCTTGCCAAGAGTAGCACTTTCAACATCGGTGTTAAAGAAGCTCTCCTGGAGAAGGCCAACATATGAGGTGCTCGCAAGGACGGCGACAACGACGACGGTGTGGATCGGGTGAGAGCACGCGAGTCGGGAGATGAACTGGGCAATGGGCGTAAGTCGCTTGGAGAACCATGACGGTGTCGTCCTTTCGGTGACGGGAGCCTCGCCGCGGAAGCGCGCGGGCAGAAGAACCGCAGCCATGATGTCGGATTCGATTCGAGGATTAGAAGGGTTATTCGTCGATGTCGTCTACCACATTGATTTTGGTCTAAGCGCAGGTGTAAGTCCGGGGAAGAAGAAAAGATCTGGAGAAAAGGCGGGTATTTGAAGTAACCATTGACAACACCACAACAAAGAAACAGGTGCAGCGATGGAGCAGATGACGAGTATGGGCGAGGCTTAGGCAGATAAAATGTATTACTTACATTCCTAGAGTGACAGTCCTATTACTTCCAACTATTCGAGGCGGATGACCCAAAAACGCGGTGGGAGATGGAGGGGCAAGGCGTTGAGGCCGAGCTGAGCTGGGGGACAGCCACAGAAAAAAAAAGGGACGAATCAAAGGAGGCGACGACCACCAACTCGACAAGGCAACAGAGAAAGGGATTATTCTCTGGTGTGAGAAGGGAAAGCGATTACGACTCGGAGAGGGGGAATAGAAAAAGAGAAGGAAGAAAAAAGAGGTAAAAGGGGGTCAAGAGGGTGTGGAGGGAGATTGAGATTGATGGGATTGTCCAAGAAGCGGGAAATGATGGAGACCGGAAGAAAGTGGAGGGATATTCAAACTGTCGGTCGGAGGGTCGTAGGATCATAGCCCAGGCGGAAGACGCCTATTCTGTTAGGGGACTCAACGTTGAACAAACGTCCTAACCAATTAATACCGGTACAGTAAAGCCGAGAACCAATGTGTTGTGGAGAAGGCCCTTCTCTTCCTTTCAAAATGGCGGCGTTGTCACTGAAATTACGGATACGGAGCAGAGTTTAGGGAAAAAAGATCAAAATGCCATCACCGATTTCTGAAACCACAGTCTGACTGGCCAATTGGCCTACAAGTGCATGCGACAAACCAATCGGACAGCTTGTGTCATGACGGTACATTACCACAAGCTGCAAGGTTCCGCGCCGAGCATAAGATTTTACGGATGAGTACCTTGTCTGTATGCACCGCTGTCAGGGCACTCAGTGAGTGTGGCGTACAGACCGCGTGGGCTACAGGGAAGATTGACTCCTTTCAGGGCGATCATAATGCGAGGAATTGTCTTCAAAAACTGCCAGACGACTTGTAGAAGAATACAACTTTCTCAAGATATTGTTCTCAGCACGGTCTTCCACCAACTGTGTTAGCGCAGCATTTTCTTTGTCAAACACTGCATGAATGCAAAAGGGCCAAACGACTGTAACCATGCCACGATCTGACAGTCCAGAATGGAACCCTCTTTGACTTCCATGATGCTTGTCGCCTCTCTTTAATCTAATCTCCCCTAGCTTGCCTTTCGTAATCGTAAAAACCGAATACGCAAATAACCACCACCACTGTCGTCACCGACAGTTAAATGATGAATGATTACAGCCAATTTCAGTACTGATCTGGTATTACGCGTGGTCCTTTTCAGCTCTCCTTGGATCCGAATCTCTTGATGATTTGTATTCGAGGCGCAGTGACCAAGAATGCTGAAGGCAATTCAACAACGCGTGATCGTAAACGTAAAACGCGCCGCAGCGGGAAGGGAAGTGGAGGGAATACCCCTGATCATCCACTTTCGAGGCCAACCGAAAAATGTCTGGGCTCCAGCTTTTTTTTTTCTTCTTTCTCTTTGCTGTCAAATCTCCATGTTACCTCGAGCCAACAAGACGTAGCATTTGCTGTGGATTGGCAATTAATTGTCTCTTCACACAATTATTTCCCATTCAATTCATGTCACTCACCGTACTCAATACAAACTCACTATTTCACAAGTGAAGCTCTCACGACATCGTCGCAAAATATCGCCGGTCTCATCCGCTTGAACCTCCCCTTGTACGTAAAAAACTCCACATTCATCATGGTCTTGGCGTTTCACCCCACTCCTTATCAATCAGTTCCTCCATGCCACCATCACCATCGAAGCTTGTAAGAGCAGAATTCTCCGCGCTAGTTGACCTCTGGTGGGGGTTAAGACGTGACAAAGCTGCGATTTCGGCTTCTAGTGTGGTTTGAGATGCTCTAGAGGCTAGATTGATAAGATTTGATGTCTTGGACCGAGGTTCTTGAGGCTCTTGGGCGGATATCCGGATGATGCCTTGTGGTGGTGACGTTGAGTAAGACTGGTTCTTGGCTTTGACGTTGAGCCGCATTCGGCTATGATGCGCCATTATTTTCTAGTCTCGTAAATGCCGACAGGAGTTGGAGTCTTGTTTGGAGGCGGAGAGGGGTTGTTGGATCTGCTGAACCTGCCCGGCCTGCATATTCTGATCAATCTTACAGCGCAGCGACATTCGCTGTACGGTACCTAATTCTGGGAACTCATGCGGGCTATCATTACGCCGAAAAGGAAGCGCAACCTCTGCCATGGCAAACTTGCTTGCTGGGAACGACGTCTTGTGGCCACGACTTGAAGAGTTGCAAGGGCCAAAGTGATGTGCTCATATCTTCAACCAAACTCAGGTGTAGCCTAGCGAGTGCTGCTCGTCGATCATCGTCTAACATGAAGTCACTGAACAAACATGAAACATTCCAGGTTGCAATATCTCAATAACCATCCGACATTCACTTATTGACACCGGTAACTCACGGCTCAGTGCATCGGATGCTACCCGGATCTGCCCAAACCACGACACAGTGATGTGCAGGCGTCGGCGTTTTTGCTCTGTGGGGGAATTGTCAAACTTGTGTACGTTGTTCATGATGCAAGAATCGTCTTTGAAAGACGAGACCCTTGTTGTGGTTAAACCCTGACCCGGCCGTTGAAGGTCCACCCTCCGGAAGGTGGTTTGCGGGGCCGTAGACCCTGAGGGCCGGAGGATGGATTGTCATATCATTGCATTATTGGATTGTTGCTGCTATTTTTCTTTCCGGGGACAGTTGTTTTCGTCGTTCGAAGAAGAAAAATAGCAACTGGGCCAGGAGTCTAAGAAGTGTTGTATGGTTGAAGCTGGAGACTAAGGGATGCCGTGGCCAAAACTTACTTGCTGCCTTCATGCATCAACACTAACTCTTCCCGTCGTGACATTCCGAATCTAAAACGACCTATAAAATAAGCATGTATTGATCAATGTAACTGGTGAGTGATACCAGCCTTTTCTGGACAGAAAAGTCCCGTCATGGTACAGTAGCCCAGAGAGCAAGAAAACTCGGCGAGGGTACCAAAATGAACTGCTCTAAAGATCCACCAAGTTGTACTAAACTTACCTAAGTCTTTCTGTCGCTTACACAGGTGCTGAGCTTTCTTACTCCCTGAGGGGCAGCTCGACGGCCTACGGAGGCCGAGGCCCTAGGGTGCATTGGCCATTGAGTTTTCATGATATGATCTTCGCGCCACTGTTGAGACGTCAACAAAACCATGACAGTCAATGCCACAGCCATCAATTGAGGAATGGGACACCTCAAAACATCATAGACAGTAGCTCATCGCATATATAGATCATCGATGACACAATACACAATCCTTGAAGCGCCGGCGCCTTCCGGAGCTCAATTCTTCATCCTCCGTCACAATCAGCGGCCCGCTTCGTCCGGTCCACCCGGTATCACGCCAACCAGACATCGTACGATGCTCCCATATTTCATAACAGCAGCATCTCATTTGTCCACGACCTGAGGCTGAAAGAAAAAGTCTCAAACACTATCTGAAAAGACAAGCGCGAATGTACGTGATAAGTCATCATATATGTGTCTCCTGTAATGGATGGACCGGGCCGTGAAAGGGTTCGTGCTGAATGAGGCCCAGCCCAGTCATAAAAATCGCCATTCTCTCGTGATCTCCATTCTTCCCCAGATAAACTTGATCGATCTTGTTTTTTCCTTCCTACTCTAAAAGCTAGTAAAAGCTAGACTTGTCGAAAGATAAAAAAGCAAAAGGATTCTTACCAATTACATGCGTGCCGTTCGCAAGGATCCTTCCTCGCTTGCAGCGATCACGACAATCCCTGGCTAGAGTAAGCCAGATCGAACGACATTCTGCAACTGTGGAATTGAGGATGGATGACAAACACGACAATTCGCCCGACGAGAATAATGGGGTTATTAGCCTCAGCAATAGCCCGGAGAGTACTAATGACGCCGATTCGAAGGATCCTCATGTGTGGCTTGTTGGCGGCGGTATTGCATCTCTTGCCGCTGCGGTCTTTCTGATTGAAGATGCAAAGGTCCCGGGGGATCATATCCACATTCTCGAGGCATCTGCGAAAGCTGGTGGATCAATGGCGACGTTTTCGAAGCCATCATGGGACACAGGATATCGAGTATCTGCGATTCGCAAGATGAGTCTCACTTATCATTGTTTGTATGGGATGTTGGAAAAGGTGCCGTCGGACGTTGAAGGCGAGACACTCGCAGCCAAATTACACCGATTCAACCAGGCAAGAAGGAAGCTCGGCGCATCGGGAACGAGATTGGTGAGACAGGTCATTGACGGCGATGGAACTGAGAAACCGGAGGCTGTTGATGTGAGCACAATGGGCTTGAGTGTCAAGAACCAGTGCGACTTGATGAGAGTGGTTCTCGAAACGGAAGAGGAGCTGGAGGGTCTTGAGATTCAGGCTTTATTTGAACCAGACTTTTTTGAGACGAACTTTTGGGATTTGTGGTCATCGCTCAATCGGTTTCACCCTTGGTGCAGTGCTGTTGAGTTCAGGCGGTGTCTGCATAGGATGTTGCATGAGTTTCCCAATATGGGGACATTATCTGGCGTGGAGCAGGCTCCTGAGGAGGACTTCGAGGCGATCATCAAGCCTTTGACGCAGTATCTGAAAGCGATGGATGTTGAGTTTCGGCACGGTAAGTTCGGGCATTCGTTCGAGGGGATAAAGCTGACCTGTGCAGGTATACAAGTTAGCGGTCTGGAAATTGAGGATGTTGGTTCTGACTTTCGAGTGTCTGCCCTGAAAACATACCAAGACAACAAGCATGTCTTGATACCAACTGGGCTTGATGATCTTGTACTTCTCACCCTTGGCTCCCTCACATCTGGAATGGGATACGGCACAAATAACCAACCGCCTCCGACAATGGAGCTTCGCGATTCAGCACCTCACGAGCTCGACCCCTCGTGGACCTTCTGGGATAGACTTGCGATGGATCGTCCCCAGACGTTCGGCAACCCTGAAGCATTCTTCGACCGACCCTCAAAGTCAACATGGCTTTCCTTTACCGTCACACTTCGCGACCCAGCTTTCTTCGAGCACTTACGTACCTGGACCGGCACACTAACAGGAGCTGTACCGCTAATAACTTTCCGCGACTGCCCCTGGATGCTCTCCCTCACAATTCCTCAACAGCCATATGTCAGAGATCAACCATCCGACGTTTTCGTATTCTGGGGTTACGGCCTCTTCCCAGATCAACAAGGCCGCTACGTCAGAAAACCCATGCTCGAATGCACCGGCGCTGAAATCCTCACCGAGCTTCTGCACCTCATGGCCTTTCCCCTGCAACCCACCCTCGAGCGCTCAATCACGATTCCCTGTTTGATGCCGTTAATCGGAAGTCCGTTCTTGACACGCAAGAAGGGCGATCGGCCAAAAGTTATACCTGATGGGAGCAAGAACTTAGGCTTGATGGGGCAGTTTGTTGAGATTGAAAGGGAGGTCACGTTTACGATGGAGTACTCGGTTCGATCGGCGCAGTTGGCTGTTTATGGGCTCATGGGGCTGGATAAGAAACCACCGAGGGTTATGGGCGAGGATCACGCTGTGTTGACGTTGGGGATGGCGTTGAAGACGATGATGACTTGAGGGGAGTGTAACTGGTTCGGAAATGGCGTTAGGAAAAGTAACAAAATGGTGGGAGGGATGGGGTATGCTTAGATTTAGCGTATGTATAGTAGAACAGGACTCAGAGGTCTTTTGATAGGGAAATGGATGCATTGACTTCTTCAAGTGACCGCAATAAGGTGGATGTTTGCTGCAACTATGGCTGCAGTATTTGCAGCTAAGAAAAGCAAACCTTGGGCCTCAATTCTAAAAAATGAAAGGTGTTAGGTAATTTAGCATAAATTCGAGAGTAATCTCTACTAAACTCGATCCTATCCCCAGATCTGGAGGTCTTGGTCGAGGTTGGTAGGCCATGTTTATAGGCCTATTTGCAACAATAGGTACCTGGAGGGTGACTATGCAATGTGAGTTAGAGTAATTAGGCATCGATTCTATTTGTACAACAAAGGCCCCTAAGGTAGGTAGACAATAGATCTACTATTGTGTGTAGTGTGTGCTAGTGAGGGGGCATCTCGCGTATATAACATCTAGCAGCATGCCCAAAACTCGATCCTCCCAACATATCCCCTTTATACACTCAACATAAGTTATATCTTATCACTTTCCAAACATCTACATACTTATATGAGTCTCTCTATGTTCCAAAAAATCCCCTATTATCATGCATTAGAGTGGTTTTGAACCCAGTGCCTCGCTGACACTGCCACGGCAGGGCGAGTTCCCTCTCGGGGTCACTCCTGGGGGCACACCTGACCTCCTACCTCAAGTCGTCGTCAAGCCTGAGGCTGCCTTGCCCTATCCCATCCGCACCTTCATTGGTTTTTGTTATTTCCCCGACAACGGACCGGGCTAGCCTTCCTCTTCCCCTCTTCATCTCTCTTCTCCTCGCCTTCTTCCGCCTTCAACCATCTCCCTTTCATCAACATTCACATCCTCCTCAACTCACAAACAAAACTAAATACATCACCAACTTTCATCCCATTTCCTTCTCATCTTCCTTTCTGTTGCTCACTGTCACTCAACCCTGTCTCTCCACGTTTCCGTCGTCTTTGCCATCATGTCTTTCGTGCGGGACGCAGAGATGCAGCATCTTGCGCGGATGCAGCTTGACTACATCACTGAGAGGCTCTCACTGAACCCAGAGGAAGTTGAACCGCCCGGTTTTGTCAAGGACGCGTTAGCTATGCAGCACTACTTGGAACTCGTTGCCTCCGGGGCCGCAGTGTTTGATGAAGAAGCTGTTAATGCTCGAGTAAACAAAGGCTTCTCTGCCCCCGAGTATGATCTCCCAGGGCTTCGCGCTACATCTCCTTCGGCCACGGCACCTACTCTCCGGGTCGATGGACTTGTTACCGCCGCTGCTGGCACCACGGGTAGGCAATAACAACGCACCCAGACCATCACATCACTGACTGAGTTCCTTAGACGAGTTTTGTGCAGACGGACAGTTGGACATCGTCGAAGTGGATGACTAGGAGCCCCATTTGACTGATTCCACTACTGCCACTATTGCCTCTATTTCCGACTCTGCCAGCGAGATTGGGATCGCGCCTTCTCATGATGCTCCTCCTGTTAGTTCTGTGGAGGTCGCATATCAGAATGCCTTCGCCCGTCTTGATGCCGCTCTTCAAGGTAAAGCACCATCTGCCTGTGTAATCTAACATCCTTACTAAGATTATACCAGATCAGCATGATTGCCTCGAGGACATCTATTCCGATGACAATGCTGGTGCTCCTCCCATGGTCCTCTCGGAGTCGGAGACTGTTCACTCAAACAATAGCAAGGTCTCAAAGGTCGCGGAAACTGCTCTTGCTTTCCTCTCCCAACGGGATGTGGGTCACATAATTGAAGCCCGAGCACAGAGTTCCAGCCAGTCAATCTCTTCCCGAGAGGCAGAACATGGCACCCCTTCAAAGGACTCGACTACCCGCAATATCGGAAGCGCCAGTATTGAGGCTGCATCCCCAGCACCAACAACCCACCTCCACCACGATGAGGTTGATGAGGGCCTCATTTCTTTTGATGAGGACCCCACTCCTACCGGCACTACCTCGACTACTATCGCAGGTGGTTTCCCTCCTACAAGCACTTTGGCTAAGGAGTGGGAAGAGGCCGAGAGTAGCAATGTCGCGCTCGGTACCCCCCCTACCACCGACCACTCTGTCGAGTCTGAACCCGAACCTCCGGTGAAGACTTCTGAAGTTATCCCCTTCTCCCCCAGTGGAACTACTTCAGCTCCCGATGATGAGTGCCCTATCCCTGTCAAGCCACAGTGCGCTTCTGTATCCATCACCGGTGACAACACACATATTACAGTAACCGATGTTCGCGAGGATAGCAACGTTGTCGAGTGCTTCAAATGTGGCAATGACCCTATTGAGAATGTCATCATTTGCTTTTGCAAACATCAGTATTGTGCTGATTGTCTCAACGACGTGGTCAAGACTTCGATCCATGGGTCGACTCCCTTCCCTCCTGTGTGCTGCGGAAATCCAATCCCTGTTGACATCAACTCTTCTATCTTCGATAAGAAGACTTTGTACGATTTCCTGGGGAAGAAATTCGGGGCATCTGATGTCGGTGAACAGGGTAGCATCGGTGAATCAGACGATAAGTCACTTCCCTCTCCCCATTCTCCCACTTCTCTCCCTTTTACCCTGACTACCCCATCTACCCCTTCCGTTCCCTCTCCCCCCTCGCTCTCGAACGAGGAGAAAACGGAATACTCCTTCAATGGATTTGGTGAAGAAGAAGTCGGCAATGAAGATACCAAATGCCACGTGTGCCACAACACTATTGAGAAAGGCTTGTGTAAGTAACAATCTGTTGTAGCAAGTACCACACTAATAAACCCTTTTATAGATTGCCCTGACTGTTGCTATCAATGTAACAACAGCAGAGCGGACTGCAAATGCGATTGGTGGGATGGCCGCCAGCGCCGTGAAAAGGACATGGCTATCGTCAAGGCTCCAACCTTGCAGACTGCGAGACCCCAAGTTGCACCCTTTCGGGGACAAAAGAAGCAGTTTGGGGGGGGTTTTGAACGCAACACTGGAACCCACCGTGCCTTGGCCCAGAATGGGGCTTGCCAGCACCCATCGATGAAGCAAGTCAAGTTGTCGGGGCGATGCTTTGACTGTTACCACGTGCTGCCTACGTTCCTGTGGCAGTGCACACGCTGCAAATATTCAGTTTGCAAGCATTGTGGTATGAAGCGGGGAATATTCTCCCACTGATGTTTCTTTGTTGTTGTCACTCCGTTGAAGATGAAAGTATTCGGGGGTGTATCGATAAGTTGGTGGGATGGTAGGGTGTAAGAAGTCGCGACGGCGACGGGTGGGTTATGATGATGTGCTGGTTGTGAGAAGCAGTCATGGCGGTGGGAGAAGGTCGCGACGATGAAGGGTACTCCTGTGTTCTCCAGTTTGCTAATTTGCTCCGATGTGTTTTGTCCATATCAAAAGTAGAGATATTAATCTGTAAGATAGGAAGAATATCGATGAGTTATGTATTTGAGTTGTATCCTATTAGACTACAAACCTTCGAGGCGGTGCCTGGTCAAGATGCTAGAGCGATAGCACAGCAGTGTGAGCTGGACTGTCCACTGCTAATCCATGTATTTGTATCTGTGACAAACTGCCTACCTGACGAGAGAATGATGTCAAAAAATAAGGTGAATGTTTTCATTTGGATAGTTGCTAAAGGGGGTGCTTGTCAATCTGCATTGGATGTTTGTGTAGTGCCTTTGTTGCCTAACAAACGCTGGCACTTTACCTTGCGACATTGTGACGAGGCGGCACAGCAAGTATCGGATAAGATATGTTGCAGCCTCTTGGCTAGACTGGCCATACAAATCTCCCTCTCCTTAAATTTTAATGACGGTCCCAGGGATGTATGTTTAAGTTCGCGATCGTGTTTGGGTCTGAAGAGCATCCTGACGATTCGGTTACAGCTTGTTGGGTCATGGTCAACAGTCTCCGATGAAGCACGTACGTTTTGCTCATACTGGAAGAATACGCCGTGATCTATTTAGAAGTCCTGTTTTACATGACATTGGACAAGAATGTCAGGGTAAGGTGCGCGATGCGAGCATCAGCTGTCAGTCTATCTGCTCAAACCAACACTCCCAGGGCAATCTGGAATGCCATATGGTCTTTTTCTGTGGAATGAAAACATGTAACATGCGCATAAAGAATACTTGGATGAGCGCCAGGCAGTTTCAGTGCCATTTACCTGCAAGTGTCTTCTTCCGTAACCCGTCATTCGGCGTCAAAGTATGCTAATGGCGACACCCTGGTGAGCTACATCGCTGAGAAGTTACGGTTAGTTAAGCAACTTCCATGTTATACAGAAAGAAGATGAAAACATTTATATTGCCGTAATTGACTGATTTTGTAGGAGAGTATCTAAATAACGAACTAAATTTCCTATTTGTACTCAGCATGCGACTACAAGCGAAGAGTAAGGTCAATGGCGGGATACCAACATCAGCTATCAGGTCTATTAACTCGGAATAATACTTCCAAACGCACAATTCAGGAGCATACTGCCTACAGGTATAGTAGCCCAAGTAATAATTCAATGACCTTGCAAGTACTGCAGAGAATAACCTAGAGACAGGGATAATTTTGGTATATGTTCATCATGAAGACTCTTTCCCCTCAGCAAGGAAGACAGCCTCGGAATACCACGGGTAGCGGACCTCTCACTTAGCCAACGAGTGGCTTGGGCATACGCCTCCTGCCCGACGCAACCGTACACTTCTTCATCATCGGTATTTTCTCATTGTTGTATTCATACATTACTATTACAAAGCACCATCGAGTACCGTCCTTGGGGTGCGCTGTGCCGCCCCTTGCTCCCCTCAACGCCAGCGTTTCTTTCACCCAAACCATCTCCAATCTGCAGGCCAATATGCTGCAACGCGCATGTCTCACTTCGAGTCTATACGGGACTCATTCCGTACATAATGGCAAGCCTCCCTTGCCTTTGTCGGCAACATGTCCGGCCGCCGACTGCAGCATTCACGATGTGCGTGGTATAAACACCATAGACCGCATCGGCGATCTGGGTCCGGGTAGTTCCCTGAGTGATCTTGTTGAGGAGGACGCGGCGAGCGTCAGCGGCACAGCCAAGACCGAAGACCGACTTGATGTTGATCTTATAGATGGGGTCGTCAGAACGAAGAGTGATGTTTTCATTCTCGTTGCTGGCGGGGTGTTCCCTTTGAACGCCACTGATCCGTCGATAATCAGCTGCCTCGCAACCCTCTCCCTCTAATCGCGATAATGATGTGCAATCCAGCCGTTTATCTGCGCGACAGCGCGGTCTCGGCAGTCATGGCAAACACGCATGGTGCAGGCTGTACACTCAAAAGTGTACGGGTGTACTCCCTCACGACACATTCTACAGCGGCCGGGTCGCATCCTCTACCAGTCGTGGTCGCACATCATATGTGGGAGTCGAGGACGGTTGACATTAAGAGCCGCTGGGGCAGGCTGCGGCGGATCGCCGCGTTGGTGTTGTTGAGGGGCTGGATCGGCATCCTATTCGCAAACGCAACTATTCCATTCTCCACCGCAGTCGTAGCAGAACTCATAGCCGCAGTGGCACACTGCGAGGCATAAGTCAGTAAGTTTCCAAGGTCGGCGAGGTGGTTCGGAGGCATACTTATATGGACGCACCCATCAATCTTCTCGATGAGGTGACGGCAACGAGAACACCGCTTCCAGCCTTCTCTCTCCGCAAGGTTCAAGGTCTGGCTCAGGTCGACCTGCTTCTCGCAAGCACCCGTATGTCCCTTGTCCTTGCACGTGGTGCAAGTGACCTCCTTGCAAGCAGGACACTCTGCCTCGTGCCCGTAGCAGGGTTCACCGCCATCGGAGGTGTTATTAGGAGGGATGAACTCGAGGCATTGACGGTTACTGCAGTACGTCCTATTTCTCGTCCTGTGCTCAAGCAATTTCTTGCGGTAAAGTTGCACGTCGCTCTGATGCATATGCGTCTCGATGGCTTCGAGGGGGATCTCTTCATCGCAGCATCGGGCGGGGAAGTACGAGGCGAGCGAGAGGGATATTTCGAAGATGTGGATGAGGCATGGAAGGCAATATGCATCCCCGCATGGAAGTACTTGGAGTAGCGTGACTGAGAGGTCTTCTGTGTAACAGGCGGTACAGTCGCCCGTTTCTGTTTGGGCAGGCTCTTGTGTCGCAGAGTCTTCGAAGGCGGCGAGTTGGTGACTCTGCTGCTCTGTCTCTTCACCTTGTTCGTCATCTGACGGGCCGTCGGAAAGAGGATCTAGCATGTCTTCTGAATCGTCTTCAGCTTTGTCGCCAACGGACATTTCGTCGTTTGAGGTGTTGTCGTGGCTATCTGACTTCACATCGGGCTGCTGCTCCTCTGTGTCTTCTTCGGTCTCGAAGTCTGAGAACCCATCAGAAAGGTCGTCAAGCATATCTTCAAGATCCATGTCGTTTGCGCTATCACGGTCCATTTCAGCGTCCTGGTCTTCTGATTCCTCCGAGTCTTCTCCAGATGGAAAGCCTAAATCTCCGTCAAAAAGGTCACCAGGCATGTCACTCGTATACTCAGTACCTTCAGCGTCCACATCCATCTCGTTGTCAAGGTCCTCCTCTTCTACGTCATCCTGGGTATCCGGTTCCTCGCCGAGGTGTTGCTCAGGTATGTGCTCGTTTTGTCGGTCTCGCTGGCTACTAACTTCATATGAGCGCCTCACCCAAATGACGGGCAGAGTTTCCTCAGGTGAGGCATCCTTGTCGTAGTCTTGTTGCGCGTCCATGGCGGAAGTTGACGGGAAGTGGCAAGCAAGAATGATCGATGCTGGGGGGAACAACGAATATCGCAAAACAGACTTTTCCAAATTTTAGGGGTATAGAAAAAAAGACGAGCAGGATTTTCTGGTGAGCTATGGAGTTCTCAGGCAGCCGGTTCGCAGTGCTGGGGGCAAATCGTGGTCCACACTTCTTGTACAAAAGCTTATAACAGGGACACAAAACTCAAGCATAATTCGAGAACTATGCGCCAAGTTCACACTTTAACAGGGAATATCAATGAAAGTTTCTCACTCAAGTACGTACGACGCCTTTTATCCAAGGCCATCATCAGACACTCGGGAGCTCTTTGACCATCTTTGGCAGGCTCTCAACATTTCACTCAGCACTAACACTCGAACCTCAATAGGCGAGGAGACGTCCCATCCGTTAAAAGCATGAAAATCTACTGCCATCTGGTCTACTTGTATATTTGCTTATTCTCTACTTTCGGTTGCCTTCTTTAGTAGCGTTGGGGACTTGGCTATGATGGGAGGAACCCCTACTGGATGGCATCAAACTATGGTCATCCCCAAGGGACAACAAGATTCAGATTAATTGAGGACAATCTGGTATCGCTTTAACTGAATTCTATAAGCTTACTTTGAGCCTTTAATCCAAAAACCTCGCTTTCCCCCACACCTCGACGAACCCTCAACGCCAAACACACCCTCCCCCTTCAATCACTCAATACGTAGTCCTCGACCTCGGCGCTAGAACACCAACACAGGACCAAAAGTCGAAGGGCCTGTCCCTAGGATCTGGGTTGAAAGGTCGAGAAATAGGCTCCTTACCCACGTATTCAAGAAATCCGCATGCAGTACCAAGAATACACCTAATATTGTCGACCATCACAAACATCACGTTGGGCTTGATATCAACCTCGACCAGATCCTCCTGCCCATACCGATAGAACACCTTGCGATCCCTCTTCCCCCGCTTCTCCTCCTTTTCCGCCTCCTGCTTCGTCTCGCATGTGCGGCACGGGCTGAACTTCTCGTCGATAAGCCAGAGTCGTACTCCCCCCAATATCCGGGTTACGATGAGGTGCAGCAGGAGCAGGAAAAGGCCCCGTCGATTATTTATGGTCTTTGCTTCCGATAACCTCATCGTCGGGTTGTCGTGTCGCGTGATGCCATTGGTGAAGGAGTAGTCGTACACGAAGCCGATGTTTCCCATTACGGGGGAGCCATCTCTTGTTGGGGAGATGGCATTTTCTCGGAAGAGCTCAATCGCGTACTTTTCTTGCTCTCTGTCTGTCAGATGGTATCGAATATCAAACATCCATCGGTCGTCCACCATGATGAAGAGATCGCTCGCCGGGTGGGTCGCAACAATGTTGTTGTACATGCCATTTATGTTGGCTGTGTACGCGAAGTCCTTGTACCATTTGTCTTTGCATTGCAGGTAGTCGTTGTCCGTCAACATGTTTTTCTTCTGCCACGCCGCCTCCATCCTGTACGGCTCGCGAATCTCCTTAGGTATTGTTTGCTGGTCTTGCAACATGGCGACCTTCATGTCTTCCCAGAATTTCCGTCGAAAGCGTCGGCTGATCACCCACCTAGACTCATGGCAAGCTTTCCACAGGCCGAAGTCCCAATGGACAACCGATTTCAGTCCTTCAGGGCAAGTCGACATGGATTCGCGCGCCTTCACACCGGCAAAGAAGTCCCGCCCCATTAGGGTTGGCGACCCAAATAGCGGCGGACTCTTGTGGCCAATTTCACTCAGCCGGAGAAGCTTTGGATGTGTATCCCAAAGATGGATTCGAAAACGATGTGTCGCGTTGTAGTTCTCCCGGGGTTGGGGACGCAGTGCTGCTTCCCAGATCAGGAGTCTGGCGTCTTGGTGGAGGTACGGAAACCAGAGGAACTCGCAATCTGGGGCTTTCTTCGGGGCCGGCCATGGCTCATCTGGCAAAGCCAACGAGCTCATGTTTTCCATTGTCAAAGTTGTCACGGGTGGTGAAGGCGAGAAGAAAGCTCGTTCGGCCAAGGTGGGGGGAATAACGCGTATTTAGATATGGTGATGTGTCCTTTTATCAGGGCTTTGGCGCACCAAACTCAAAGTCTGGCTTTATTCATCGTGGTGTTGAATCGGATTGGCGGTTCGTGGAAAGTTTGATAGTGGCGAGGCACCGCGAGGCTGTATGTTGAGGGGTTTGGCTGAAGCCGTGAGGTCTAACTTTAAAGATAGTAATGGGACTAATCATAAACGATCACGAAATAGATGATGATGATGAGTTTCTTTTGATTTACCTATCAAGTTGATTTCTTCCAAAAGTCGGACTTCCCACGTGTAGGGAGCGGGAAACCGTAAGTTCTCTTCCCTTTCCTCGGTCTCCAAGCAACAGATCGCTTTAGGCTATTGACCTCAGGGGACGTAAGCAACGACATCCTTGGCTAATCAGCAACTTCTCCCAGTTCAGAAACTCATAGAAGGATCTCCTCGTCAAAGGTTGTTGTCTCGAGTTATCAAACTTCTCCTCTCTTTGGTGTGTGGTCCTGGAATTGACTGAGAGGGCGATGTAAGGAGAAGAAAGTAAAGCGTAATGCATGCCAGAAAATTCGGCCAGACCATTCCGAGATGCAGGAGCTCAGGGGAAAGTGACAAAGTGGAGGTAACATCCAGGCAGGGAGGCTCTGTTATTCCGCGTTTGTACGGAAAGCAACTGTGATGCAAACAATCCAACAAAAGAGATTCAGGAACTATGAAAGTATCTTGCTCAATATTACTCTGTACAACTATCTATTTTAGCAACGATGATAATATCTCGGTTAGATATTGACCCACACAGAGCAAGTCTATGAGCTGATTGATATCCATCTCCCTACCTAGTCAGGAACAGAAGACTTCGTCCCCAACAGATTCCAGGCCCAACAAGGCTGCAGTAAACACAGATCAAGCACGATAGACTTCATCTGACCTGCTGATCAACTGCAAGAAATAACAAGGGATGTTTCTGTGCCTTGGCCATAGCTTTTCAAGTTTGCGTCGTAGTCAGAACATTCTCGTCAGTCTCTATCCCGGAAGCCCTATTCCGGAAACCTTGATTCAGCCTCTTCTCTGACCTCGCAAGGCGGTCCCTAATCGGGCAACTGTTGTTCCTGTATATGAAAAGGAGGTACTGATAACTTGACTTGGTAGTGACCTCCAAGACTTGCTTGATCCGTATTGCCGAGCCTGGTAAGCAGTTCGTAAGGGAACCTCGGCTCGCTATTGGATGGGCGATATTGCAGTTGAGGCCGCAAGATGCCTCGCTTAGGTTCTACCAGTTTCCAGGAATGATCTTGTGTCGCAACTGTTGGTCGAGATCAAAAACTCTATCTCTGAAATCCGGTCTCAGTTGACACGGCATTTCCACCAAGTTCCCCGACGTAACCGTTTTATCCTTGGCGTTAGATCTAAAGAGTACTAGGTGGCAGTTTTCTGCATGTTTCACCGGTAATAACATATCAGAGTGACAGATCAACTATACCTATCAGGAATTTTCCTCCGATGTCATTCGTGTCAACGTCGTCAAACTCGGAAGACCCGTTAAACTCTATGTCTCAACCGACAGGGATCAAGGCGTGAGAGAGTTGGTGTCCCGCGGGATCACAGGCCGAATAAGCGGAACCCCCTAAACGGGCATATCCGAGTGGAAATCTCTGAGTCGATCACCACGATTCGTTGTAGCCGAGGAGCCACCACAACCACAATCCTTGGTCATAGCAGAATACTCGGGATAATATGTAACGTCATCGTCTACATTTTGTGACCCACAAAGTCATCTGAATACTGTACCCGAGCTGAAAACAAGGGTTTGTGATTTGGATCTGCAATACGTGGGGATTTCGTAAACCTGCGGTCTAGACTCTGACCCCCAGTCCTTGGCTGAGCGCTCGATAAAGCATTGATTGGCTCTCGTTGCAGAATGCAAATCAAGACCCTTACAGCGAAATCTCAAAATTCCCCCCTCCACTCTTCATCGTGAAATTCTTCGGTTGAGACAGAGAGAGACACAAAAGCCACCACCGGTTAATTCGCCAAGAACCCGATGCGATAAATGATTGCTGATGTAGGAGGACAGAATAGGAAATTCGAGTCCCCATACCTCCTCTCCACTGAGAACCCAAGCTTCAGGGCGTTGATGGGGTTGACAGGTAGACCAGTCCCCTAAAAGAATTGGGCTTACTGCGCCGCAATGATCGCTACAAGACTCCCGGTCCCGTCGCCGCCTCCTCCTTAAGGAAGTTAGCCTCCTCTCCAGTGCCGTCTTTCCAGAGGTGGCCCACCCACTTTTTGTTCAGTTCAATTCAATCCCCGAAGGACAACGAGCACGGGCACAGACACAGACACAAGAGAAACATCCCACTTTCAACGTCACCTCAACGACTTCATCTCGATCATCTCCGCCTCTTGATAGATCTTGTCCTCTATATCCCATCCATGTCTGTGGTCTCGACACTCTCAAGCTTCGTTACGAGGTGACGAACGATGCGGCGACGCATCTCATCGTTATCTATCTCTAAGCTAATCTAAGCCTTGACTGACTCCTCAATTCTCTCTATCCATTGATCTTTGATTCGCGCCCAGTCCAAGCCCAGCATGGCCGCCAATTGGCATTCTCTCGTCGCGAGAACGGCGTTTGAGCTGCCAGTTGTAAGTTAAACTTTTTCGTCAACTCTAACTCTAATCCCACTCAAAACGTGGCTGACCATCATTTACTTTCAGGAGAGCGATGACTCTCGAGTTGGTTCTACGCGAGATGGTTCCAGTGGCGGTACTCTCAGCTCCAACAATGCTTCAAAGTCGTCATCGCTACAATCTCTTGGTGGAACATTTATTCCCGTGGTCATTTACTGTGCAGTTTGCATCTTGTTCTTTACCTTTTTTCGCAGGAAGAGCCCTCGAGTCTACTCGCCTCGGGCGATACCCAGCTTGCGTTCCCCTCAGTAAGCAGCAGCGAATCTTTTCAGCTCTCGATCAATTGCTGACAGCCTCTGTAGCACGCCCATACCGCCACTTCCCAATGGCTGGTTCAACTGGATCAAGCCATTCTTCAAAACACCAGATACTTTCGTGCTCAATCATGGCTCTCTCGATGGGTTCTTCTTTTTGCGGTACCTCAAGGTCCTGCGAAACACGTTCCTTGTGGGCATGCTGATTGCTTGGCCAATTCTCTTTCCTGTTCACATTACTGGAGGCAAAAAGCTCACCCAATTGGACATGTTGACAATTGGCATGATTGAGAACAAAAAGCGCATGTTTGCTCATGTAGTTGTTGCCTACTTGTTCTTTGGTAAGTGCTCAAACGACAGAGCTCAATGGCATCGCTAATTGGTTAGGCTTTATTCTCTTCACCGTTGTTCGCGAGTGCTTCTATTATGTCGGTATTCGTCAAGCTTACCTCTCATCTCCTCACTATGCCAAGCGGCTATCATCCAGGACAGTACTCCTCACCTCTATCCCTGAGCGATACCTCGACGAAGCTCGGTTGCGGAAACTCTATGGCGATTCTGTAAAGCGAGTCTGGATCCCACGCACTGCCAAGGCTCTCGTCAAATTGGTGGAGGAACGAGAACAAACTGCAATGCGCCTGGAAAAGGCAGAGATTGCACTCATCAAAAAGGCAAACGTGGCTCGAAAGAAGCAACTCGGCAAGAATCCGCCATCAACTGCATCCTCCGCCGAACCATGCGCCGGACCATCTTCTGGAGATTCAAGTTCTTCATGGAGGACTGAGCCCAGCAGCGAGGAGCCCCGTACGAGCTCCCCGCGACGTGTCGAGACATCCGAAACCCACGTAGAAGAGACCGGGGAGGGAGGAGTCAAGGAGCACAAGTCTACACCTGAGGTGTCCGAAAGAACTAGAACCAGCTACAACGCCCACGATATTCTCGAAAAGTCCGCCGAAGACCCCGAATACGTCCACCCTTATGGCCTCAACCCAGATCTCCCCGATGTACGGGGATCAGTCGCCGCTCAATGGCTCTCCGTGACAGCCAGACCCTACCATCGCCCACTGCACAACTTCTTTCGACGAGTCGACACGATTCGATGGTGTCGCATGAAGCTGAAGGAACTGAACCTCGAGATTTTCAAGCTTCGACGCCAGGTTCGCCGTGGTGATGGACAAACACTCCCTGCTGCATTCATCGAGTTCGACACGCAGGAAGCTGCTCAAGCTGCACACCAGGTCGTCGCTCATCATCGTCCACTTCAACTCGCTCCTCGTCTTTTGGGCGTTCGACCAAATGAGGTAGTCTGGAGTGCTCTTCGCATGCGATGGTGGGAGCGCATCATTCGGCGTTTGCTCATCATGGGCCTCGTTGCCGTTGCTATCATCTTTTGGTCTATCCCATCTGCCATGATCGGTATTGTGTCCAACATCAAGTTCTTGAGTGGCATTGTGTTCCTCAAATGGATCAAGTTATTGCCCAGTCCTATCCTTGGCTTCCTTCAAGGTTTTATTCCTGCTATTGCTCTGTCTTTCTGGATGTCGCTTGTCCCGGCAATGCTTAGGTGTAAGTCTACTATTACCGATCCCTTGTTGCACCTACTAACTCCCTTAGTCTGCGGTGTCCAAGCAGGGATTCCCTCTTTGGTACTGGTCGAATTGTTCACTCAAAAGGTCTACTTTGCTTTCCAGGTAGTACAAGTCTTTCTGATCACGACATTGACATCGGCCGCTTCCGCCACGACAATGCAAATCATCCAGCAACCAATGTCGACGCCCAGCCTCCTTGCCACAAACCTTCCCAAGGCGTCAAATTTTTACCTTTCCTACATCCTCGTCCAGTGTCTGGCCATTGGAGCCACCGGCCTCTTGCACATTTTTGAGCTGATCCGACATCACGCATTCGGTAGAGTGGTACAGAATCCCAGGACTCGCTTCAATGTTTGGTACAACCTACGTCCCCCTCGCTGGGGTGGCGTCTTCCCGATCTATACAAACATGGCGTGCATTGGTAAGTCGTACAGCCAATCATTCCCCTTCCATGCTAACATTTCTAGCCTTCTCTTACACAGTTATCGCTCCATTGATCCTCGTCTTCGCATGCGCCGGAATGGCATTTACGCGCCTCATCTACCGATACAACATTCTTTACGTCTTCGACTCGGAAATGGATAGCATGGGCTTGTTTTATCCCACCGCCCTGATGCAGCTCATCACGGGACTTTACTTGGCCGAAATCTGCATGATTGGTCTCTTTGCCTTAAATCTCGCCTTCCCGCCTATGGTGTTGATGCTCATCTTCCTCATCTTCACGGTCATCGTGCACATGTCCTTGAGAGACTCGATATCGCCTCTGCTGCAGAACCTCCCTCAAACATTGGCACTGGAGGAAGAACTACAGGAGCAGGAGAAAGCCGAGGCAGAGGCAAAGCTTCAAGCGGCTGCCGAGTCGGGAGAGGCCAATGGCGGAACTGCTGCCAGTTACTTCGATACGGAACAGAACTTTGGAGAAGAGGAATTCGAGGACGTGCCGACAGATGACGAAGACGATCAACTACATGAGGGACCACAGAGCTCGAGGGCCGTCGAGGGCGCAGGCGGTCTGAGATTGATGGCCACTGAGTGGATAAAGTCAAGTACCAAGGAGCAATTGAAGAAGGAGGTGCAAGAGTCAGGAGTTAAGAAGTTCTTGGACAGATGGATTCTCCCCGCCCCTAGGTCGAACCCGGATCAACCACCGTCCTTCATCCAGCGATTCTTCCACCCCGAGATCTACGAAGACTTTATCGCCTTGCGAAAACTAATCCCCTTCGAAGAACTCGCCGACGCAGACTACTCCGGTGACGAGAAGCTATCTAATTATTGGCCTCCTGAGCTCTGGATGCAAAAGCCCGTCTTGTGGATCCCTCGCGATGAAGGCCGGGTCAGTCGTCAAGAAGTTGCACACACGAGAAAGATCACGCCTATCACAGATGTCGGAGCGTCACTGGACGAGAAGGGATTGGTGGTCGTTGATGTTGAGGCTGCGCCGTTTCCTAGGATGAGACTGGTGCACTGAGCGAGTATGATATACGATAGATCTTGCCATGATACCCTCTTTTGCATATAAGCGTTGGATAATATTGCACTTTAATACATTTACAATACTGACGATTTCGTCCCTGGTGTGCTGGTGACTTCTCCGTAGTATGCCTTGTCGTTGGGTTCTCGACCGAGAAAGTTACTAAGACTTTTGAGCTCGGGTTGACTTCCTCCTGGTTGAAGAACAAGTTGGCGATATCGTAGACCAGCCGCCTTGTCCATTGGATCAGATTTGAATTGGCTAACCCAGAGGTCGGTCGCGTACACCTTTGATCTGCGGCGTGTTAGCAACCCAATCGTCACTTGAGATGATGACTTACAAGGCATAAGTAAAATACGCAGCATCATACGCCCTAAACAGGTGCGCAAACGACGCCTGTCCAATACTATCTGCCCTTCCCAACCCCATGATCTCCGTCTTACTCTTATTCCACAACCTCGTCGTATCAACCGCCCTCCCCTCCGCCGCATTATGAATCGTAAGATCGAACAGCGCCAAAAACACCTGATACAGCATCGCATGCGCACCATTAACATGTTTCGTCCTCGCAATATCCAGCGCTAACTTCTCCGGGAGTGCCTCACCAGGCCTCTCACCCTCATTCTTAGCGTTCCAGAAGGCTAAGTACTCGGAGGACAGATAGGAGTAGTGTTTTCCTAGGCGCTGGAGCACAGAGGGCACCCAAATCCAGTTCTCGAGAAGAATGCTGGGGATCTCGACAAAGTCGCGTGCGCAGCCGTGTTGGTGGTTGGTTTGCGTTACGAGCTTGTGGATTGCGTGGCCGAGCTCGTGGAACATTGTTTTTAGCTCGGAGTGGAGGAGGAGAGTTGGCTGGGAGGGCGTGTGGAGGAGGGATGTTATTAGTGATGAAGAGGGATAATGGCGTTTGTTGTCTGATGTTACGAAGCCCTGAGACCGTCAGTAGATACCTCTGTTCGTTGTGCCGGGGGAGACTTACAGGTTGGATGAGAGAGCTATGCGCACCGGCGTATTTGCCCTCTCGTGCGTAAAGATCAAGGTAGAGATATCCAAGAAACTCGCCGCCTTGATCTTCGGCATTCCACGCTTCGTAGACAGTTACATCCTTCTGCCAAACTGGCGCGTCGGTGGGTATAAACACCATCCCGAAGATCTCCTCAAAGATGTTCAGCATACCCTTCAAGCTATGGTTAACCTCAAAATACTCCGAGATGAGAAGCGAATCAACAGAATATCTCTCTTTCTCCAGAATCCTCGCATAGAACGCCCAGTCCCATGCATTCAACCTCTTCACATCGTCCCCATCCTCATCAGTGCCGTTGTCGCGAATGTAAGCCTTCTTTATCTCAAACAACGTCCTCATCTCGTCATCTGCAAGGGGCTTCAGCTCTGTCCTCAATTTATTCAGCATTTCCATCACGCTCTCGACACTTTTCGCCATTTTATCTTGCATCTTGAGCTCAGCGTGGGTTTTGAAGCCTAGCATTCGCGCTGTACTATTGCGTAGTTCCACGGCGCGCTCGAGACGGGTTACGTTCTCGGGGAAACGGCTTTCTTTTGCGATGTTGTATGCTTTGCGTGTTTGAGCGCTGGTGGCGTGTTTCATGATTGAGATCATGTGTCCTTTTTTGAAGGTTGCTTTGAGGAGCCCGTCGTCATTTTTCTTCATTGCGTCCAGAATTGACGACGGTACGCCGTTGAGTTGTTCCCGTGTGAAGAAGATACCCTCGTCTGATTCACTAATTGTCTTCCGCGCTGCGACAAGAACTTCATTTCGTTCCTGTACAGCAGCTTTGTACTTCTCCCTCACATCCTCATCCTCAATGCCCGCCCCAGTGTTCTGATACGCTCTATGCGTCTTGAACAAGGTATACGCATCCTCCTCTCCCAGCTTCTCATCCCCACGCTGATGTTTCTCATAAACAGCTTTAACGAGAGTAGCTACATCTCTCCTCATAAGTGCCTCGGAATTGGCTTTGAGAAGCATCTCTTCTGCTGTACGCGATGCATCGCGGAGGTCTTTATCTTCTGACACAGAGCTGAAGAGACGAATGATGAGGGTTTGTTTAGATACCCCGTGATCATCATTTAGCATGGGTGTGAGAAGGCTTGAAAATGTGGCGGTTGAGGGAGTGAGGGTTGATGAGAGGTTGTCTTCGAGAGCGGTGGTTGATGAAATGAGGGATGATGTCTGGGATAGGATGGCGGAGGGTGTTGTTGTGAATGAGGGAGGTGGCTGTGGTGGTTTACGAGACATTGTGTGAATACTTTGAAATGCTATTTTTGAGAGGAGGGGAGAAAGTCGTTGTGGGGGAGTGAGAAGTAGTAGCAGCCTCATGAGTGATGTTGTAGATGTTGAGTTTTAGAAGCGCCAAACTGCGGGGCTGGTGTTTGCTGAAGATCCATCATGAAACGATTAAAGCATAAGACCTCAATATTGCTCTATATACAGACAGATATTACACTGCCTTGGATAATACCAACTTTCAATTCCCAGCCTTCTCTGTGTTTCCTTGTCAAATCTTATCGCACATAGAGGTCTCAACGTCTTTCAAAGCGTGGTGCTAAGCGCTTGATTGTGCTCGCATGTCAAGAACACCGAGCTAAGTTGACGACAATCACGAAACTACAGCACAAACAGAAATATTATGAATATAGACATGAAGAATGCATAGCCTCTATAGTATTATCCAATTAAGATAACTCAAACCAAGCATTGTTTTCCACAAGTGGCACTAATCTCGGCCGTTTCGTGTCCATGTGTTTGGGCACCATTTACCCTACATCCTGGGTTCTGTAATAACAAGACGCTTCATTCTATAGCTTGTACATGGCATTACGGGCGGAATGATATCCAACTAGAGTCGGATACTCAATTGCGTCTTGTGGCCAAGTTGTTTGACATCGTTTCTCATTCATCTCAATCGTATATGACTTCGTCGTCGTCTAAACTGCCCCACAACCGCCAACACCATCGCTCATTTTACAACTAACTGTACAGCCAACCCAGACACTTCTAACACTCTACTGCATAACCAAGACATTCCTGAATCGAGGCTTTCCAGCCTGGAGGCTCTCCACCGCATCCTGTACCTTATCCAAAGGATACTTCTCAATCATACACTTCACTCCATGAATCATGGAGAATCGAAGAGCCTCCTCGCTATCAAGTGCATGACCACTAGGCCAACCAACAACACTCGCACCCTTCAAGACCAGCGGCACCGTATCAATCTCTGCGGGCCCAACAGGTGCAAGGCTAAGTAGCTTGCCCTCAGCAGCGAGACCATTGACGAGCGGTGCCACAGCCTTGGGGTTGGGTGCTGTTTGCACAATGATGGCGGCACCACCAAGCTTGGTGAGTTCTTCAGCTGGGTCGCTCTTCTTGGTGTTGATATAGTGATGAGCGCCGAGTTGCTTGGCAAAGTCCGCCTTATCATCGGCTGATGAGAGGACAGCGACTTCATAGCCCATCTTGTTGGCGTATTGAACAGCAAGATGCCCGAGACCACCGAGACCCTGGATCGCAACGAGGTTTCCCTGCTCAACATGCAACTTTCGGATACCATTAAAGACAGTGACACCAGCGCAGAGAAGAGGAGCAGCCTCAGCAGGATCCAACTCCTTCGGGACACGAACAACAGCCTCCGCTCTCAAGAGCACATACTCGGCAAACCCACCATCCTGACTGACACCGTTAATCGCCTTGTTATCGCACATTTGGAATTGGGCGCGCTGGCACTGTCGGCAAGTTCGGTCATGGCCTCCGTGCCAGGGTCCACCAACGCGGTCGCCGTTCTTGAAGTTCTCAACGCCTTCGCCGACTTCGACCACGTCGCCGATGATCTCATGGCCTGGGACACGGGGGAAGACATCGCCCATGTGGCCAGCGCCAGTGGCGACGTCGGAGAAGCAGACGCCGCAGGCGAGGACCTTGGCGAGGATTTGGCCTTTAGAGGGGTGCTTGAGGGGGACGTCACTGAGGGTCCATGATGCGTTGGCTTTGTCGAGGACGCAAGCCTTGTAAGTCTGGGGAAGAGAAGACATGATTGGTGTTTAATTGGCTTTCAATTGAGTCTTGTTAATTGATCGATGAGATTGAGATGCTCTGAGATTCTCAATGAGGAGCAAGCAACAACTTATATACAACAGCCCCTCCAATTGGCGATTGGCTAACTCCGGTCTCCGATAAGGAAAGTTCAGCGAATCATGGCAAACGGAACAAACTCAACTGTCGCAAAGATCCGAGTGTCATTGGACAACTCCCGGACTTAGGGCGGCTGACAATTACATCACCAGCACCTCAGCCGTTCCGTTCTTGGTGTGGATCTCGGGCATGTGTAAAGCCGTAAATGGGCGTCGGAGATGCAGTCATCAATTCTTCCAAAACCGATGGCCCCTCATTGGTCTGTAATTAGTCCGAAAAGTTGGGATGATCCGAGAGCCGGAGGTCAAGCCACACTTCAGCCACACCTGAAAATTTCCCCCACCATCAATTCAGTCAGTTCGCGATGCGCAGAGCTCCAAGGAACCGTAGATACTATACGTTCATTACCGCAAGATGCCTCTCGACACGTCAACATACTCATTAGCGCTTCTGCGCGTCGACGGCCGAAGATGGAACGAGCTCCGTCGTCTGCATGCGCAGATCAGAACTCAGGATGCTGCTGACGGTTCATCATATCTTGAAATGGGCCATACAAAAGTCATGTGCATCGTGACAGGTCCTTCAGAGCAGCAGGTTCAACGACGTGGTGGACAGCAAGCTCCCCGTGACACTGCAGCTATCAACGTCAATGTTGTGGTAGCAGGCTTTTCGAGCGTGGATCGAAAGAAGAGAGGGCGCAATGACAAGTACGTTTTCTTGCTGGACAGTGGAAAAGACTTGGGACTAATTAATGGTTTAGGCGTATACAAGAGATTGAAACGACGATTGCGAATGCGTTTTCTTCGAATTTACATACACACCTGTTTCCTCACTCTTCCATCACAATCTCTCTCCACGTTCTATCGCAAGACGGATCCCTCCTCGCCGCTCTTCTAAACGCAACGACTCTCGCTCTCATCGACGCTGGTATTCCAATGACAGATTACATTGCCGCCTGTACAGCTGGTTCAACATCGACATATGCCGCCGGCGACGACACGGCCGATCCTCTCCTCGATCTAAACAACCAAGAAGAGCAGGAACTACCATTCTTGACGGTCGCGACACAGGGTGATGACGATCGGGTGGCTGTACTCGTATGCGAGAGTCGTGTGCAGGTTAGTAGATTGGAGGGAATGTTGGTCGTTGGTGTGGATGGCTGTAAACAGGTGAAGCAGTTCTTGGATCAGGTTGTTAAGGATAAGGGTGCTGAGATGGTCAGGGAGGGCGCGGTGGAGAAGAACGATGCTATGGGGATGGATTTGGATGATTAGATACCACGTGCATTGGGTCATAGAAGTGTTTTGGAGTTATTTGTTTGATCTGCTATATGACAGGTATGTCTTCGCTATCAAAGCTATAGTCACAGACTAATTGTAAGATTTAAGGGATTCATTCCCCTTACAGCTCCTCGTGCTTAATCTCCTCTTTGGTCTTGGGCTCAGCTTCAGACTCGGCGACAGGTTCAGCTTCCGGCTCAGGGGTCTTGGCCTCGGCCTCAGCTTCGGCTGGAGTCTCAGACTTAATCTCAGCCTCAGTCTCAACCTCAGTCTTGGCTTCCTTGGGGCCGTCAGTCTCAACCTCGGGTTCGGGGTCAGTAGCTTGAGTAGACTTCTCCTCAGTCTTTTCGACAATAACACCCTCGGGGATCTTCTTCTTGGCACCCTCGCCCATGCGAATAGCATCAATCCAGTTCTCAACGCTAGCGAGGCTAAAGTCGCCTTCGTACTGACGCCACCAGTTGCGGCGGGTGTTGATAGCGATCAGGTTGACCTCGTTCTTGAATCCAAGAGCCTTGGGAAGAGTAAAGGCAGCGTCGCTGTCGCTGGGAACAGCGATGATGGGGAATGTCTTTCGGCCACCGTGAACGTACTTGGTGTTGAGGTGGGAAAGTGAGTCGACTGCCTTCTCACCAGCTTCACCAGGAGTGAAGACAAGAACACAGGTGTGAGACTTGGGAGCGAGACACTCCTCGGCGAGCTTCTCCAGACTAGAGATAGTAGAGATAGGAACGATGGTGGGAACTGCCTCAGCAGCCTCAGTGGAAGGCTCGTTTGACTCAACTGGCTCCTCCTTTGCAGCCTCGGTGGCCTTGCTCTTCTTGGCGCTCTTGGACTCGGCCTTCTTGGACTCGGCCTTCTTAGACTTTGAGCTCTTCGTGTTTCCAGTGGCGTGAACGGGGTTAGGCTCTCCAGCCTGGGAGAGGAACTTGACCATATCCTTCTTAGCCATCTCACCATCGTAGACAATAGGATCCTTGCCTTCACCCGGAATGAGAACAAGAGCGGGGAACTTCTCAATGGCAAACTTTTTAACCGCCGCCGTCTCCTTATCACGGATCTGGGCCACTGAAATAACATCAAGGAAGTCAATGGCAATGCTTCGGATCAAAGCGCTTGTCGTTCCCTTTGAAGTGAAAAGAATAGCCTTGGGCTTATCACCCTTGAGGAAAGAGTCAAGATCCTTGTCGCTCACACGCGTAACATGGTTGTTGATCTTGCTCATGACAGCCTCTTGAATAGCACCTGCAGTTCGTTGACCCTGATAGTCTTCAACAACTGGGTTACCAGTCTTCTTTCCAGGACGAACGATCTTAAGAGTTGGGAAGCCCTGAACACCCATACCACCACAGAACTGCTTGTTGGACTCATCATCGCAGTCAATAGCAGCGACTTGAGCGAGGCCATCGAGGTTCTTGGCAGCCTTTTCATAGGCGGGCTTGAGGTTCTGACAGTGGCCGCACCATGGGGCGTAGAACTCGACGATCTATGATGTGTAAGTGGCGATAGTCAATAGTGATGAGATGAAAAGACTTACAGAGGTGTAGTTGGACTTTGCAATGAGCTTATCGTAGTTGCGAGCGTTGACCTGAAGAACAGGTGAGTTCTTGGTGTAGATGGCAGCTTGAGCCTCTGGCAGAGCCGCAAGGGCAGCTGTCAAGGTCACCAAGAGTGAGGTGGGGTTAGGCATGGTGAAGTATCTCCAGTACAATAAACAATTAAGAGACAATATTCAGTTGTATGGTGGCGAAGGAGAAATAAATGACTTCTACGGTGTTCTTGCACTGCAAGAAAGAAGTTATAGTTGCCTGCTGGTCCTCGTCAAGAACAAAGTGGCATCTTCTGGAAAAGGAAAGGAAAAAGCCACGGTGACAGACGTCCCAAAAAGTGAAGCCAGGGTCTCTGATTCGACGGCTTGAGCTAGAGCCACAAGTGGCGTGAGCTGATCGAATCTGGGGAACCAGTGGCTGTGCGCCGCTAACCTTACGTCAATGCTAAGGTAGGCAGACAGAAAGAGGAGGAGTAATAAGGTTGGTTGAGAGAGGTGGGGTGCATGATCTCCAAGACAACTTGACTTGACTTGACTCGACTTGGAGTTGGCATTAATTTGCGCCATCTTGACTCGACTCCCACTCTCTACGACTACAATTCTAACATCACTTGGATACCCTCAGATACGATCCCAAAATGGCAGAACCTCTTCCAGCTGCGCTCAAAATCCCCGAAGTCAGTCGCTTCATCAATCGCGCAAATCAGCTGAGAAGCATCAAGCCCGCCATCGCATACTGGTGTAGGCAACAACCACAAACCTCACCCAAGACAACTGCTGATAACGTTCCTTAGGTGAATACCATGCTGTCAACCAAATCGTGGGAAAGAGCCTGCATACCACCGACGACGATACCTTTGAGTTCACAAAGACACTGATCGAGCGCCTCGAGGCTACAAAGACGGAACGAGCTGATGATGATGCGATTGTCGATAACGCTGCGGGACAAGCTTATGTTAAGCAATTTGCTCAGCAGACGTTTGAGAGAGCAGAGCGCACCATGCGCGCTAATAAGGTGACGAGGTATGTCGTCTATACCAGGTTGTAGGGCGAGACTAACGAGTTGAAGACAAACTGCCGACACATTCGACGCCGCTGCGACGTTTTTCGACCTCACCCGCGAATGGGGTGAACCCGACCTTGAAGTAGTCAAGAAGATCAAGTTCGCCAAATGGAACGCTGCTCGAATCCTGAAGGCCATTCGTGAGGGAAAAGATCCCAACGAGACGAACCCCAATGCCCCTGAGCCTGAGCCGGAAGTTGCTCTCGACCCCTCTGATCCTGAAGTCCAACTTCTATCCGGAGCTCCTTGCGCTTCGGTTGAGGATGCGCCAGACGCTGGAGAACCTCCTAGTGTTCCTGCATTCACGGATGCGCCGCCTCGAATCCCAGATGATCCTGGATATTTCCCTCCTCAACCAGAGCATCAGCCCCAGGCACCTGAACCATTCGTCCCATCGCCTTTGAGTCAGAGTCCTACGCCAGGTCTATCCGGTGGTCCTCCTCCTCCGCCACCCGTCGGTCTACCACCTGCTGTGTCTCCTGTGCCAGAGTCTCCAGCACAGCCTGCGACACAGATTCCTCCTCAACCATCACCTCAAATTCCCACCAAGCTTCCCTCACAATTTGCTCCTCCCCCGCCTGAGCCATTTACCCCTTCAGCACCTCCATCCTGGACAACGACTCCGAGCGCTCCTCGTCCTGCTGCTTCAAACCCTCCACCTGTGATTCGCCAGGCCCCTGCTCCTCAGCCGCCAGCTCCAGCGCCTGTCCAGACGACTGGTTTCACAACAGATCAAAGGGATATTAACCAGGCGCAGAAGCACGCCAAGTGGGCTATATCCGCACTCAACTTTGAAGATGTGCCCACTGCAGTTCAAGAGCTACGCAATGCACTTCGAATGCTCGGTGCGCAGTAAGACTAGTTTGTTGGTGTTTTGGATTCACGAAGCATAGATGAGAACGATACCACGAGTCGAAATAGCATTGAAGAGCAACTATAGTGTTCATCTTATGAATAAAGCTAAGAGTGTATGTGTTTATCAGCTGCATTACAGTATAAAAGTCCGCTTCGTAAATCTCATTTGAGCCAAAGCTCTCCGTCGTGAGAATCGTACACTTAGGCCAACGCCAGTAAACCATGAGCTTCATATCCGGGATGAGGGAACCCTTCAGGGTAGCCCACCTTTTGAGTCTCATCTTCCTCATCAACAGAGGTGTCCGTCCATCCTCTCTCAGGTCCCCATTCAATGGCTAGACCGGCTTCGTTGACGACGCCCATGAGGCTTTGCATCATATCACCAGACTTCTTAACGCTAGTCCATCCGTCAAACTGGACAGTGTGAACAGATGGCAGGGCCTCTATAACATCAGTCAGAAGATTTCGGCTGAAGCCCTCGTAGAATCCGTCTGAGCGACGCCAGCCCTGGAAGATATTGTCACTAGGGTCACACTCCACAAACACGTTCAGGCGCTCGACGTCGACACAATCAGAGAGCCCCAGCGCGGGGTTGACGACCCATCCCCTGGGCGGCGCATTCCATCCGGGGCCAAGTCGCAACTCAAGCGATGTGACGCACTTGCGCTGCTGCGGCTTAAGCCTCGCCAGGAGAGGCTTCTTGCTCTTGAAGTATTTTCCAGGGTACGTCGGAAACAATCGAAACGTCCGTGTGCTATAAAACGCAAAAGTCGCCTCATCATGAACCTGTCTGCAGACGCGCATGAGGCCTAGTTTCTTATGCACGCGTTTATAATTCTGAGGACCGAGATCTAAAAGCTTATCGACGTCGTCGAAAAAGTATGTGTATATCTGAATGCGCACTTCCGCGGGTAGTGAGAGGAAGTGAAATGGTGTTTTTGGGACTCGGCGTTTTGGGCGGAGAGGAATGAGAGGGACGTCGAGTGTCAAGTCGGCGATATTAATCTTGTTGACCTCTTCTTCTGTGACGGCGGGCGCAGGGTCTGCGGGGGGTGCGCTTTTGGCGGAGGGCATTACGATACGTATTGAGCCAGCTGGACGAGAGCTCAGCGACGGGCGAGACGCTGAGCTCTTGCTCGATCGTCGGGCCATGGTGAGTGGTTGTGAGTACTAGGTGGCAAAGAGGAGAACTTCGACGATAACGAGAATTGAGGTGGGTAGATTGGACTAGAGGAGATGACAAAGGGCTTAGGCTAATGGCCTAATCTTGAAGGCTTCGTTTAGTTTGGAGGAGTGAGGTTTATCATGAGGGTGGGTATCATGGTGCAGAAGCAATCGATGAGAAAGCACTGTAGAACGGCGGCGTCAAATTGGAGTCTCGGGTAGCTAGTCGGAATAATCGGGGACTACTTGGATCGTGGCGAAAAAAAGGAATATCCTTTGCAGAAGAGAAATTCTTTGGCCATAGAGAAATTGTAGGAAGATTCTCGATGGCACAAGCGAAGCGATGGAAATGAGATGAGAATAGAGAAGCGCTTGCACTGTTAAATATCGTCTTCTTGGTTGAGAATGTCATCAACTTGAATGGCCATCTCACTGAGCAAGGGTCTTTTACTGGGCCTCATGGAGGGGTTCATGATCGGAGGGTGACCGGAGCTGATGTCGCGATCTCACGTGAGCGTCAAGAAGATTATGACGCCATCGGCCTATCAAAAGTCCGTGCGATTGAGCACGGCTAATCCGCGGTGTCTTCTCTCAAGAAGCTCCACTTTGGACCAGAACCGTGCGATTTTTTTCCACGGCCGACGACGCCATGCCGTTCTATGGCGGAGTATCAGACCAACTTCGTCAAGCTGCACGTCAACGCCCCAGGCCATTGAAGTTGGATCCTTCACCATCGAAACCGCCAAACAATCCCCCCAACCATAGCGGTTCAGCTCCTCTCCCTTCGCTATGCTGTCCAGAGTAGCCCAGGCTTCGCGCTTGGGCTTGATGACAGCTCGTCTGTCACGGCCCGTCGCATCTCCCTCTCTCCGAGCTCTTCCCGCCGCTGCTCCTCAATTCGCCTCGCCATGGCTCCGAACATACGCCAAGAAATCCTCCTCTCAACAAAACAAAGATTCGAAACAGAAGCCTCCCCAGGCGCAAAACGATGCTGAAAATGTCGAGAAGCCTGCGGAGAATGACGTCGACAAGGCTGGCGAGAAGTCACCCGAGGTTCCGAAGGAGGGGGAGCAAATACCTTTCCACAAGCTGCCCGATCTGACACAGGGTATTCCTTCGACGCTGTTTGAGGAGATGGGTGGTGATAAGAAGAAGGAGCAGAAGGAACTGCAGGAGATGGAGGAGGCTGAGTCGAGCGGTGGGCGTGAGCGATCGGAATATGTCTCTACTTCTGAGCGAAATCGCAAGTGGTGGACAAGATTCATGCTTATCACAGCTGCTGCCGGTGGTACTCTGAGCGTTCTATACATGGGCCGAAACTGGGAAGACACCATCGAAGCTGAGCGTCACTCTGACATTCCCAACGGCCCTGGTCCTGGTTTGTGGTGGAAGCGTGCCAAGGCCCGTTTGACCGAGTCCGTCACTTACTACCAGGAGCCTGCATTCGAGAAGCTCCTCCCCGATCCCGATCCTACGTTCGAGCGCCCCTATACTCTCTGCCTGAGCTTGGACGACCTGCTTGTTCACAGCGAGTGGTCCCGTGAACATGGCTGGAGAATTGCAAAGCGACCTGGTTTCGACTACTTCATACGGTATCTTAGTCAGTACTATGAGCTGGTCCTCTTCACCTCTGTGCCTTTTGCTACTGGCGAGCCTATCATGAGGAAATTGGATCCTTTCCGATTAATCTTGTGGCCCCTCTACCGAGAGGCTACAAAGTTTGAGGATGGAGAGATCGTCAAGGTAAGCGTCCTCAATAGTCATCAGTGTTCTTGCGCTAACAGTTTAGGACCTTTCTTACCTAAATCGTGATCTGAAGAAGGTCATCATCATCGACAGCAACCCCAAGCACGTCCGCAATCAACCCGAGAACGCCATCATCCTTGACCCCTGGAAGGGCGACCGAAACGACAAGGAGCTGGTCAACCTCATTCCCTTCCTCGAGTACATCCACACTATGCAGTACGAAGACGTCCGTAAGGTCATTAAATCCTTCGAAGGCAAGCACATCCCCACGGAATTCGCCCGTCGTGAAGCCATCGCCCGCAAGGAGTTCCAAGCCAAGCAACTCGCCCACAAGCAAAAGCACGGCTCTGGCGTCGGTGCCCTCGGTAACCTCCTTGGTCTCAACCCCAGCAACATGAGCATGATGGTCTCCCCCGAAGGCGAGCAAAACCCCGCCGAGGCCTTTGCGCAGGGCAAGATGCTCCAAGACGTTGCCCGCGAGCGCGGCCAGCGAAACTACATGGAGCTCGAGAAGCAGATCCGCGAGAACGGCGAGAAGTGGCTCAAGGAAGAAGCCGCCATGATGGAAGCGGCCCAGAAGGAAGCTATGAACAACATGATGGGTTCGTTCAGTGGCATGTTCGGTGGTGGCTCACCACCACCTGAGAAGAAGGCCTAGAAAAGGGGCACCCGCTGAGTGAGGTGGCAAGCACATCTCCACTAATTAATGTCTTGTAATTTTTTTACGATAGGGGATCTCTGTTTACAGAATACCAGACTTCAGATTGGGAAGAGAGGTCTTATAGAAAAAGCATGGAGGGATGCATCCTTGATGATTTGGGGCATTTGGTGTAAGAGTGAAGAGGGACTTTGTATATTAGGTGTATGCTGGGGGATGGATATGTAAAAATATGACGCTACAAGTAAAATTCATGAGATAGGATCGAAGCAATGTGCTACCGCCTCTTTTGCGGTCGCTGTGATGCTTTCTGTTGTCTTGGGTGCTGGGAGTGGCTTGTGTTTGTGTATTGACAGACCTCAGGGAGCAAGAAAGCCTAAGACTTGAGAAGGGGGTGTTAAGATAAACTTGGTAAAGTGTCCCCTAAGCGTAGGCCAAGGTACTCAAGTCTTTTATTACTTGGGATAAAGGTTATAAGAGAATTTTGGCAGCCTTTCCTTCAGTGTGTTGGCTTGGTATTTCTCGTTGAGACCTGGGTTGGAGAGCTTCGATCGGGAATAGGGCCGCCATTTTATCCCTTAGGGATTCTATTTAGAGTTCCCTTTCTGTATTAGATGTAATCATCATCAGGTAGACTTATACAGCTTATCTTAGGCAATTGTATTGGTAGCTGATATACTGCCTAAACTGACTCGCGCCTCACCACACACGTCTCGTTGAGACACCATAAGCATCAATCAGCAGTCTTTCCTCCTAACTTATCGCCTGTCTGCCCCCACTACCGGTATAGATCCATGGAAAGTCTGAATATACTCTGTTTTCTCTCTCCTTTTTGATCGATTTCCGATATGGATCTTGTGGGGGAGCGAACTCTCTCCCCAACTTCCTTCCCTATCCAAAGGCAGGGGACCTGTCGAAGCGCCCTACGGAAGGTCGTCTACCCCCAAGCGGTACGTTCGGGTATTCGGCTGCTGAGGCGCGGGCTTTGGCTGACACCTCGGCGACTGGGGCAGGGGATGAGCTCACTGAACTTTCTGAGCCTGAGCGACGGATTTCGTCGGGCAGAGGGAATCCTTTGAACCGCCTGGATTGGAATGCTGTTAGCCAACTCAACTCTCTGATATGGCCAAGTGACAGTGCTCACCGGAGGCCCTGGATATTCCGCTGGCTCTTCATCATACTGTGCTTGTGGGACTGGTACTCGTCCCTTCGAAACTTGTCCTCTGCATGTTCCTCTGGGTACATGGGAAAGTTGTTGTTGCGATAAATCCCCATGTTTCCAGGGGTTCGCTCCGCCGGCGGCTTCACGTCTTTGGAGCTGCCACAGCACATTGTGAGGAATGTCTGGGCTGGGAGGGTTGGTAGGAAATGTAGTAAGAAAGGGGAGGAAAGTTGATCGAGACTTTTCAATGTGTTAGCTCGATATGTCTCGTTGAGACGTCGTAAGCTTGAATAAGTATGAACCAATGCCGTGACAAAATATCCCGATAAGTGGCGACTTGTGCTGTTGTTGATGATGGTACAGGGGAAAGGAAACAAGGGAGATTAGGGAGGGGATGTGACCTCTGTAGACGATAGGTAGTTGGGGAGGGGAGGAGTAGATTTGGCTACCTACCTAGTCTCTCCACGTGGGTTGCAGTAACACCTCCTCACTCGAAAGACGAAGAATCGCAATGTTAAAATGGTGAAGTGCCAATGGAATTTCACAGTGCGTAAGGTATCTTCGAGACAATACAGACCTATCACTCGAAGACCCTTCACCCCTAGTCCTTCCAAATATCACAACAAACCTCGCTATCTCGCTTTCATTGGGGAAGATGACCAACAAAAGGCTAACAAACACAGATTAATACCAACTACCCACATACATAACTAAGGTAGGTAGCTTTCAGCTTCTCATCTCAGCCACATGCCTCGACCGCGAATAACACATTCTAACCACTGCAAGTTAGGATTGCCTCAGTCTTCCGAACCCAACACTTGTTGTACGGCTCTAGGAGGAGCTACAAGGTGCAAGAGTCTGGGGCCGATGATGAATCACAGTGGTCGTGGTTACTGAACGCGTCTGTCCTGGTTTGTTGGCACGGAAGTCACTTGAAAAAAACAGCTCACGCGTCCAAGGTACTCCGCTTGACTTCCCTTTTCCTCTCTCATAATTTCTTTCCCTTTCTTAATTAACAGTTGGAGCCTATGACGTCTCATCTCTCAACGACACATATCAAGCCAGCACACTGATGAGTTCCAATTAGATTCAGCTCTGTCTCTCTGCCGCATACCTTAACTACACCTTTTTCTTTTAGGTGTGAATAGTGTCATTCTCAGCTACTTGCAGGTACGCTTTATCCACGGCCTGCGCCCTGCAAAATTCGATACACTTTTCGACATGTGTTTTTTCATCCGAGAAAAGAACATAGAAGCTCGTGACGAGAACAGATGGAAGTATCGTCACACCAATTATATTTTGAGAAACGCAGGTGGTGAATACATCGAGCGAAAGGGCAAGGGTTGCCTTGAAGCCGGCAAAGGTCCCCTCTACGAATTTGGACCCATGAGAAGCCATGTTATCCCGCATAGAAATAGGCCCAGGGACGACCACACCGCATCACCCAACTTCAAACAGGTCAACTGGGACGGCGGGGGGACCGGAGAAGGCCTGAACCGAAAGGAGTCTCCCCTGGGCACAACAACTCGTGACGAGACCAGTAGCCCCAAGCCTGTCTTCAAGAACGTTGACTGGAACGCCAAGGGGCATCCCGAACGATCGGTGTCTCCCCGAGGTACTACTTCTCGGCTTGTAAGTGACCAAGACTTGTTAATTAGAATGTGTGCTGATACTTGACAAGTAAGTCGGCGAGACCTTGCGACGCTCCGGACCTGATGCCCAATGCCTGACCGACAAGATCAAGCCGAGAACCCTTCAATACTCTCTACGAACAACTTTGCTACTAAAGCATGGACCTCTTTAACGGGGTGATACGAATCGAAAAAGATATGCTTCTCGGGATCACTGCATAAATGTCGTGGAACACCCTCGCTCGTATAAACGCCCGTGAGACATGCAGTCGGAGGATTAACATAGTCCTCATCGAACCCGTACGCCTCGGGATCCGAAAACATGTCGTTGAATAGACCCTGCACGTCGATCACTGCGGTCTTGGCGTATGCTGAATATCCTGCTGCAATTTGCTCGAGACCCTTTGTCAAGGCTGGAACATATTCTTGCACGCTGGGGACGTTGTAGGCTGAAGAGTTGTACGTTGCTGGAAAGGTTGTTGCGTTGAGATAATTTGCTAGGATAATAGTCTTTGCACCTGTATCGAATCAGAATATGAATTTTGAGTTTGAGGGGAGGTCTTACCGGCTTGAAATAGTCTGTTAACGTTCTCGTTGATCAAGCTCGTGACTTGTGCTCCGGTAATACTTGTGTTGAAAAGAATGTCATTGGCACCAATCCAGTGGACAAAGATATCACCAGCCTGAGGTTTATCCCACGACAGAAACGACAGAATTTGATCTGCAGCTGAAGGCACAGGGATCGTCGACTCAGCACCTGTACCTCCAGCGACGAAATCATTGTTGGTAGTAGCTCCACCAGTCGCGAGGTTGATGAGCTCAAGACCCAGCTGCTTGGCAACTACATCATTCCATTTCGGTCCATTACTTCTCATAATTAGTATACAATCTCAATTGAGAAAAAAAAAACTCACGAGAAAGAATGGCGATAGTACGCTGGATCAACAGGCCAAGTCCCATTGCTCACGACCCAAGACCCATTCCCGTTGTCGCTGAAACTATCACCAAAAACAACAAGTCTCGAGAACTTGGCAGGGTAATCAAATGGGTACGCATGCGCCAGAAAGCTGCCGTAAAGGCCTGTCAACAAAGCGTTGAACATTTTCATGGTTGATCACGACGAAGTGAAGTTGGTAGTTTGGAATTTTTCAAGGGATGGATGGGGTTGATAACCTCGGCAAAAAAGCCACCGACGATGGGAATGTCTTGTATTCATATAAACAACATTTCTCTGCCACATTATGACGCCCAAAAAAAGAGAGGACCTGATTGGGTACGGCGCCATTTGGGCTTATTGCTTATCAAGAAAATGAATCCTACGATATTTCGTCATGCAGGTTTCCGTCCATACGAATGCTCGGGAGGCTATAGCCGGGATGTTCGGCAGTGAGATCGTTGCGATAGTTTGGGCCGATCTTATAAGCACTACCACTGAAAGGTTTCTGAGTCTTAACAGAATGGTCCAAATACAATTGAGTTTATCATTATTGAGGGTATATTTCTCAACTGGCCGATGCTCGAAATGCGTCCAACGTTCATAAGAAGTCTCCGTCGCCCAAAAAACTAAACAACAAAGCCTCAGTCTCTTCATCCATAATCATATTCCCCGTATCAAAACTCTCCGGCGCCGTCGGCGTCCCAACATATCCCTGCGCCATAGCCTTCGAGCTCTCCCCAACCTTGCCACAAATATCAATCAACTTGCCCCTCATCTGATTAAACATAGACGGCAGGTATCTCGGTGGCGTCATACTCGCCCCCTCACTCATAGCCCCCTCAATCTTGACCGCCAACCTTTCCAGCGTAGATGTGAAATCGTGTATGCCCGTGACGAGGTTCGGATCCCAGAGGGTGGAGTGTGTAACCAGCAGTCGGGAAAACATGTTTATGCAGTGTCCCATCTGGATCCAGTAGGTGTACGGCATGGAGAGGATGGTGGGGGAGGCGAGGAGGAGGAAGTTTTCGATCACGGCTTTGACGGCGTTGAGGCATGATACGAGGAGATAGGAGCAGCGGAGGGCGTGGGGGGAGGGGTCGGAGGAGGAGAGGAGGGCTGGGTTGGGTGGTTCGTGAAGGCGTTCGTCGATGCCGATTTTGTAGAGGTAGACTTGGAGCATGTGGAATGACATGGTCAATGGGGCTACTGAAGGTTAGATTCAGGTATCGAAGAAGTTTAGCTGTTGTAATACCTTGTAGACGGGTTCCTTGATGCAGAGTCGCTCCGAGATCTTGTACCTGTCTCTCCACATGGGACGTTGCCATAAACAGCGTATGCGAGACCTGTGCCTCGTTTCTTTCCAAGTCTTGGTACAGCGTTGCACTAATAGAACTAGCAACGAGTTGTATCCTCACAAGTTGAACAAGATAAGTGTCCCAGGGAGATTCCAGTCCCGCTTCGAGAATCGAGCAGCTGTTGTTGATGGAGGGTCGCGAGGGCATCGGTACAAGGTCTTTGACACAAATTCTCAGTCTAGATCAGGTCAGTTAGCATGTTGAAATTACATGGTGGCTCTTGCTTACAATGAATTCAACCAAAAGACCCCCAAGTGGCATCTCCTCTCGTCATTTGTTCTCACAGGCTGAGGTTCTTGCTTCTTTGTGATTTCAGTCAAAACCCCTGGTGCAGTCCTGGTGCCTGATGAAGGCTCTTTGTCGAGACCAAGCTCTGTGACTAGTGACATGGCCGTGTACATGAGATTGCTGAGCTGGTGACCAAGCACCCAATGAGTTTGGTACCTTCAGATGTCAGTACGTGCAATTGTTTGCTTCAGGCCAAAGACATACCACGCCAAAAAAACCAAGATGCCTTGAAGGAGCTCAAGATTCTTCTCCGTAAGCGTCCATATCCTCCGCCCGATCTCCTCCCGATACTTCTGCGCAAGTTCCTGCTGGACCTCAATATTCTCTTGACAAGTAACTACCATGATCGCCATATACAGCATCGGTCGTTCTTGAAACAACTTCTCAGGAGTCTCATCTAGACTTATCCACACGAAGGGAAAAAGTGGCATCATTTCTTGACGATAGGTTTCGAGCATTTTGCAAGCTAGACGGTGAGAGCCAGACGATAGCGGGAATGAAAAGAGTGCGTGGATAGGTGATTGTGTTTCCGGTGGCGTTTGTGAACTTGAACTTGCAGCTAATGAGGCCTTTCGAGGATGCGTTGCTATTGTTATTGATGGGAGTGTGGTTGTCGATGAGGATGAGAGAAGGTTTGCGACTGAATCGAACTTGGACTCTAGTCTTAAAAGATCGCTAATAAAGTCAGTCAAGTCCTACTTCGCAGGATCGAGGATACATACTCTCGAGCATAAGTCCCGCCTTTCGAATGACTCCTCCGACTATGACTCCCTCTAGGCTGAGAAACACACTCCTTATTCAATCTCTCACATCTATCCCCCCAATATTAGCTCTATCCCAGCTCCAATGCCGAGTAACTCGCCTTGTACACCGTTTCTGCCCCAATACCATGTCACATCTGACTTTTGCGCTGGCACACACCGTGCAAGCCTTGAGACCTCTCAGTTTTGTGTCATTGGCGTCCATGTTGATTGTAAGGTTATGACAGTGAAGAGATGATAGTTGGGTTCTGACAATTGACTGTAGCTTTGGACGTCATCAAATGGGCTTAGTTTCAGTGGCTATGCAGTGGTTTTGGCGTGGCTGGCGCTCTGATCCTTGGCGTCTTGAATCCTTCGGCAGTGAAAGGGAACAGCCTAAAGAGGAAGCCCGCATAACGTTACCCGTATGTTATCGTAAAACGTATATGTCCATTACTGAACACAAAACTCTATTACGAGGTGTGAAATGAGTTTCTGAGCTAGTCGCAGAGGCTCAGCGGTGGCCAAAGGCCATCCGAAGGAGGTTGGTGCTAAAGCTAATGGAGACAACCAACAGAATAGGCTGCATTGAAGCTTTTGGACATCGGCCAACGGCATCCAATATTAAGCATGATTTTGATTTCGCCAATTAAAGGCAACCGGAATTTAGCTGATCCCACCTAATACCGGATCACAATTTCTATGTGCACTTCTTGCAACTGAACTTCAGTTTGGGGCACAGCTTACAAGCATCATCATGTCGACCAAAGCCAAGCGACCAAAAGTCTTTGCATATGCTACTTTTGGTCTTGACGCTCTTATTTCTCTCGCCTCAAAACTTCGAGGGCAATTATGCACTGTTGATACGCCGACGAGACCTAAAGCCGGCAGTACACACTGGGTCATTTTTATCACTTTTGAGGATGGTGTCGAATGGGTATTCCGGTCGCCACGGAGCGGACTGAGCGCCATTACCACCGAGGAATCTGCGTCCAAGTTACTTATCAGCGAAGCCGTGACTCTAAAGTATCTGAGGACCCTGGGTTCGAGACCAGTGCGAGAAGTGGCTCGTTTAGGTGAGTTTGTCATGCTCTCCAACAAGTGCACCTGAAAAAGAAAGAAGAGATGTTGATATGATCAAACAGTGGAGACAATGAGAATGACATCGGAGTGCCGTATATCCTCATGAGTAAGCTAGCGGCCGTTTATTGTCTGATCACGACCGGATCGAGCTGTCTCAAATAGAAGGGTATCCAAACAGACGTCCACTTCTATCCATGACGGACCGAGATCGGGACAGGGTCATGGCGCAGTTAGGAAACATCATGTCCCGTCTCCTGGATACTCATTTCGACAAGATTGGCTCGTTATCTCAAGACAGCAACGGTATCTATTCCATTGGTGAATGCCAAAGCTCCTCTCTACTTTGGCAACATCGAGATGAGCGCGAAGGTATCAATCGCGGCCCTGTTGATCGGGAAAGCCAGTATCTCAGGTCCCTGATTTCTGCCTTTACAACCCATGCTGAAGAGCTTCCGCTCACGCCTCATAGTTTCTTGGCTCCAATACCCGACCCTTTCGAATACCCGAACTGGACTAATTATTGCAAGGCCGTTGAAAGATGGCAAAATTTCTGTTCCATTGGTGACATGGTTGAGGGCAACAAGAACTGGCTTGACTTTTGCATTGCAGGTCACTTCTTGAACGATATGATTCCTCACCTTGTCTCGGCAAAAGAACAGTTTGTACTCTGTCACCCAGACCTCCATCGAGGTAACATCTTTGTCGACGGGGACTTAAACATAACATGTATCATCGACTGGAGTTCTGCGTCGGCGAGCCCTGCCTCAGAGTTGCTCTCCACTCCGGGACTCAATGGGTCTCTGTCACCGCCTAAGCCGTCACTTGTTACAGCTTTCATATCAGGATTTCGCAACAGGGGCCAAGTGCTGGGGCCTCAGCAATGGGCGAGAGCTGACAAGATGTGGTATTTCTTACGGCTGGCTCGAATGCTCTCTACACAAGACTACACTCTCTTTAAGTCGCTGTATGATCTTGTGTACAATAAGAATTCAGATGATATTCCTCGACGGTTTCATGAGAGGAGTATGCGAGATTCTGGCCGAGCTTTATTCGCCAAGTTGTGCCAAGCTGAGTCTGAACAGGAAGAGGACGAACCAACACAAACAGATGATGACAATGGTCAAACGAATGTCTCTGTCGAAGCTTTAGTTGCAAGAAAGCTTACACTGATGTCTGAAATGAACACCAACTTTGTTGCCGACAAGAGACTGTGGCTATGGATCGAGACCGTCTTGGAAATACTGGATGTATAATCTCCTTCACCTACCACAGCATTCTCTTACTAAGATACAACCTTACTTGTGATTCCTATCAAGATAGCGTCCTGGTATTAGAAGGGCCCTATAGGGTTCAAGGATAAAAAACAAAAGAAATAGAAGAAATGATTCATATCCTGAATATGTACAATGGCCTTGCACTGTTCTCTGTGTACTCAAACTCCTTAGTATCAGATAGCCAACATGCGCCGGTTCTTGTCACATACTTGATGGAGATATCAACCAGTGTCAATACCGGGTATGTACATCGCAACACCATGAAACCCGAAATGCTTGTCAACCGCCAGAGGTACTAGCATGATTAGTCCAGACTTGATTACGTTCTTGAATTATGGAATGGCAATCAGCTGGTCTCTTTCGCGTGTGTAACAAAGCCTCAGACGTGCCCAGTAAGTGAAGGTGATGTATGCAAGACCTTCTGACTTTGTGATTCGGAGCCAGTCTCTCTCTCATCACATAATTGCTTGAAACACCAAGAATTGAGATATGTCCCATGATAAAGGCCACGTGCTGTACAAAGGAATGACGGCTTTTGACTTGACTAATTTATCGCTGGTCTTTAATTCTCAAGAATATGCAAGAGATGAGGCGGCGTTTCCTGGGCGACTTTTAACTCCGAGTACGAGATGAGCCTGTCCGGAACCAAATGGCTTATCTGCTGGAGCATGAGGCCTCGAGCAGTCTGGCTCGTATAATGCCAATATTAAGTTTGTGCAACAGACGATGTGACGAGACCAAGTAAACAAACCCGGCATAAGTCTCGCTAAAAAAAGAGACTCGGCTTCCTTGGTGCCTGAATGCGCCAGCCAAATTGACCCTGTGACACGCATCTCCCCGTCAGCGCGAATGCCCTCAGCAGCCTTATGCATTCCAACAAGGCGCATGACGCCGCAAACAATAGTCTCATGGCATTGTTTTACCAATTGCATGTTGTTCAGTCGCAAACATTTAAGATTCATCTGCTTTGATGAGGCATTGGAAGACCCCCCTGGAGAGTGGTATTTGGCCTAACCCATTGCAGGCTCATTTAATTTCAACTGAAACATCCATGTCGGGGACCCGCACGCCATCGACTCCTTACAATATGTCTTCCCTCGCCCTGTAGCTTTGACCAATCGTTCACCACTCCCCCACTCGCTCTCTTTTTTTTTCTCTGCCTTGCACTCACTCTCAATGAGAGAGAGTGTTGCGTTCGTTACAGGATGGCAGCCCATTCGCCTCAGCTCAACCGCCGCGGGTCGGTAGACCAGCTCTTCGAGCTGGTGGAGGGTCTCGACGAGGCCCAGATTCACACTCTCCTTGAAGACTTTAACAATACCGTCTCAAGCAACATTCCAGTCTCCCACGGCATCGACTTTTTCGAGCATCCCACGACGGGCGTGGCCAAGACGAAAACTGCACCTGCGCGCTCATCGTCGATTCGAAAGTCGTTTAAGCAACTTCCTAGATTGTTCACGCGCACGCCGAGCAAACGAGCTGTCTCTGCACCGACTGCGCGTCCGAAAACAGCGGCGCCGACGACGAAGCATTACAGGCGGATTAGTCGACCTGTACTACCGACGCTCTCAAGTGGACCAGACCTAGATGCTCTGCTCTCAGCGTATCTTGCGCCAGCTCCACCGCCGTCGTCTTCGCACAAGACTATTTCCCCATCGCGATCGATATCGAGTAATTCTACACTGAGCCTCGAGGCGGACGATTCGGGCGTTGACTCACTGGCACCGCTTGTATTCGGTCGACCGCAGCGAGAAGCAAGCCCAATGGGTGATATTATGGAAGTGCTCTCGTTCTAAGCACCGAATTACTATGGACGAATAATACCAGCCAACACGGCATTTTGACGTATGTCCACCACGATAGTAGTGATGCAACCACTACAACAACACTATTTGCTAGTTCTGCTTTGACATTGGCTCGGCGTTTTTTTATTCTGTACGATCATTGGAGGCGTTTTTAAAGCTGTTTGCTAGTCAGGTACTAGACTGATTGTCTGTCACCCGGAGAGGCCCACTTTCTACTACCACGGATATTCATCCGATACTGTTTGTACTCAATGGATTCACGAATTCATTATAGCTGCCCAAACTGCGTACCAATCTACTATACCCTTTCTTTGTTATGCATATGCTCCTTGACTTGAGGCTCTGAGGATTGTTTACAGTAGCGAATTTGCCCGCATTGACTTTGCACATCGTCATCTCATAAGGCGTTAGTGCAGTGGACCCCCCCCCTTATACGACATGTCTTGGCAGAACTTGTGAGCCTGCTTTGCTTCCTCCGGGGGATCGTACTGCTGCATCGTCATTTCAGGGTTGGTGCCCTCTAAACAGACTTGAGATTGTGTATTAGGGGCCAAGAATAACTTTGGGAAGCCGTTTTATCCTGAAGTACAGTGACCTGCTCCTGATTACCACGTGACCCTACACGGCGAACCATCGTTGACCTCAGCTTTTCAGGAAACCCATACCAGTGACAGAGCAAAGGCACTCAACAACATCATCAATTTTTCAACTTGCCAGCTTTCAAGGATTCTGAAAATTAGACGCAGAGACGTTCCGCCCCCCGCAGTATGAGCAGTGTTTGATGAGAATCAACAGATCATGGATCTTATCGAGGAGCTCGCAGCAGAGAAACAGCGAAGCAACAGAACTTGTAACCTTGCCTCTTCATAGTGATCGTAGTGATTCTGCATCGCTATTTCAGTGTTAGTTTCCTTCCCAAAAAACTTGAGATCGTGTATCAAGGGCCAAGGTCTCATTGAGTAAAGAGTTTTCCCAAGTTTATCCTACATTACCATAAGTTATGCTACACTGCGACAAGTTTGTCCTTCATTATCATAAGTTGTCCTAAGGCCACCTTGCGTTTATTTAAGTGTAGCTTATGCTACCATAAGTTATCCTAAAGTCATCTGAAGTTTGCCTGAGCAATTGATGAATCAGGGACTTACTCTCCCCCTTACAGTACCTAAGGTACCTAGCTTAGACTGTGGCCATACCACGTGACCCCACCCATACTGGGGGAGATATCGTGGGCTGGTCTGAGGAAAACTACACCAAATTTAGTGACACAACAAAGTTAACAACATCGTCAATCTGTCGACTTGCCACCTTCCGATTTCGAACATGGGACGCGAAGACGCTCCGCCCCCCGACGTACGGGCAGTCCTCTATGAGAATCAACAGATCATGAATCTCATCGAGGAGCTCGCAAAGAAACAGCAAAACAAGCCCGACGCTGAAAGTGTACACCCTTCCTACGAAGAGAACCTGCACGGAGAAACCTTGCTGCAACGCATTCTTGACAGGATCTACAGAAACATCGCCAGTTACGGTGATGTCTTTCCGGGGCATATGCAATGTGACGAAGCTTATTTATACGACGTATGGCGAGGTCTCCTGAACACTATCAAAGCTATCGTGAAACTGCATCAGCCTAACACCGACTTTGTAGTCGCCAGGATGTGTTTGTTTTTCGGTTCAGAGCTCACAAGCCGCCCTCGTGTCCCCAGATAGTATGATGTCGACACAACGGATGATGATGATAAGCTCAAAGTGGATGAGAACCTTGCCGAGCTATATGAGCTTTGCACAGAGGCTGACGATGTTCTCCTTGGCGCCCTGCGTAAGATTTGGATCTGCAGCCGGCAGACTGAATCCTTTGACTGGGTTTTCACAGAGTATCGAATTGATAGACCGATTAGCCAGTTGGATGCTGAAATTGCCGTATGCCTCTCACTCGAAGAGTATAAGCGCCGTTTTAGCAAAAGAAAGCAAGGAGAACGGTATTACTATTCAGAACCGGACGACAAGGAGAACCTCAAACTATACACAGGTCCGAAACCACGATGGTACCCAGAAGAAGGAACGGGCTTGGATCCGAATTTGATCTGGCAGGAGATGAAAGGAAAAGCGAAGCCGATCACAGCCGCTATTGAATATGAGATTGACTTTGTTGGCGAGGAACAGGATGCACGGGATGACATACTCGATTGGGTTTGCCTTTTCCGCCGCTCTTGGCAGTTTTGCCTGGACGCACAGCAGATCGCGGAAGGAAACCTGAGTAACCAACGACGAGAACTCCTGAACAAGATTTCACTCCGTCACCGCATCCCACGGGAGATTCAGAGGGAGATTCAATCTTATCTTGCAGACCGCGAACCATTCCCTTACCTTAAGAAACTCGACATTGGGGAAGTCTACACTCCTTTCCCTACAGTCGGCGAGAGATGCTTCGAGTGTGAGCATCTGGATGAGGCATCGGCCATCAAGCGCACGTGCCCCCAGGCAGGGTTACGCATCTGGAACCTTGCATTGCGATGCTTCCACAGCTTTCATAAGGACCGCTTCAACCAATGGTCTCTGTGTAGTCATGGTAGTGACTGCAAAGGCCACCACGATTGCAACGACCACAGCTGGGCTGTTCTCAGAGATCCCTATTTCACTCTGTTTATCGAAAAGGAGGCCGCTCGAGGCAACGACGAGTTCATATCCCTGGATCAAGTTGGCCTAGGCCCCGTCCAGCATATCCGTCTCAGTAAAGCGGACGATGAGATTCGAGATAAACGGCTCCATCGAGGATCTCAGATTTATAGCGAGACCTACCGAGACTGGGTTATGACAGGTGCTCTAGGCGGCTTGGTAGACAGCATGCTCCACGGAAGAGCGCTTCTGAGGGCATGGAGGGAAGACCCCCAAGCTGGGACGACCATGACCTTGAGCACTGCCGAGTGGGCTGTTGGCCGGAACTTGCTCGTGAAGAGAGCGGCTGAGTTGGCGATCATGGACCTCCACTCGTGGCCGGGGCGATGCGAGTGGTGTCCCGGCAAGGAACTTTTTGGCGGGGAAGTGGCTCCCTGCTCTTCTCTCCAAGAGAGAGTTCGCTCCAAAAAATAGAGCCTAGGTGAGCAAAACCCAGAAGCTATGAAGATATTCCGGTAATTTGGTACAAGCTTAGGGGACTCTTTACTAATCTTATCCTTTCAGATCTTTAGTTTCCTTGCTCCTCGAGGAGAACCTCTTGTAACCAGAGGCCAGGCAGTATTTCTGTCACACATTCCATATCAGATTGGGGATGATTTGAAGTTTTGTAAGTCTGGCTCCAGGAACCGTTGGTTTAGGCAAGGTTGACTAACATTTGATACCGTTACTCTAGGTTTTATCTCGCTAAGAAGACCCACGAAATATTATGAGAAGCAATTTTGGCATCGAAGACGCATCAAGCCATCAGAGTTAGTGACCTCTGTTGAACGAGTAGTTGAAGAATACCGACTGCCACTTGCAAGTGACGGAGGCTGGAGATATACTGGAACTGGGATGACTGGAATGTAAGAGTTTGTAATGAAGTAATATTTGCGATTTCTTTGCTGGAAATTGAAAGGTTGGAGTCTTGTAAAATCATCGGGAAACACGTATTTGTGAAGTGTCAAATCTGTAGGACCAGCAAAAAGGGGGTGACAGTCAAGCGTGATACAACCCGATCAGGATCCCGTCATGAGAAAACTCGCGTCTACATATTACTTCTATCTATTATCTCTGTAGGCGTTTGACAGATGAGAAAATCAAGAGTTGAGCCAACCAAAAGCTAACTTCTGAGTTCTTTGTGGTGCATACGATCTCAGCCACGAGGCTCAACTACAAAATCTGGCCCAAAAGAGAAAGGGACATGCCACGCACTCACTGCCTTTCAAAGCAGTTGTATTTTCAGCATACAATTTCAATTTGAAGCTGATGAGCCTTGCACTCGCAATAGGCCCCTAGATTTGACGCAGGCAGCTGATAGCATGCCATTCAAAAGAACCTTGTACTTTGGCTTGCATAAGTTCTCAGTCAAACACCGGCGATTGCAAATTTGGTGGGTTGTTGGGCTTACTTGCCCGCCTCTTTATTCCTGAACTGCCTTATGAACAAGCCTGTTCGCTTTAAGACTACATTGGGGGGCTCGCTGCATGTTTAATTAACCAATCCAAGGAATTGGGGTGGAAAAGCAGTGCGTGCACCTGACAAACAGTGCTGCGGGTTAGCACTGGAATCAGAAGCTCATTTTTGTGTGACCTCGTTACTAACCACTGGCCACACGACTGATGACTATCCTAACGCACGAAGACTTTACCTAAGTCTTAACACACCTTTTCACCAATCTTCATCTCGTAAAAAACAACAGAGCACTAGGACGTCGCAAAGATGGATGACGACTTATTCGCCTACCAAGTCGGCGGTATTCAACGCAAAAACTTCCGCTTAACTAGGCGCATCAACAATCTAGCTCAGCGAATAGGAGAAACAGGAGACATCGCCCATGAAATCAAGAAATTCGTCAATCAACTTTATGACAGCATCACTGATTTCGTCGACATTTGCACCAAATACATCAACTCAGACATCCCGCATGATCCGAATATCAGTGAAAAGATTGCGATTGATACTTGGCGTACTTTCTTTCGCCCTATTGAGGCGCTCCGTCAAATCCCTTCGTGTGGAGAATATGTTGCGGCACGAATGTATCTCTGTGTTGGATGGGGTTTCTGTGAGGCTCCAGTCAAACTTGGTTTCGACGACAATGACCTGGCCAGAGAAACAGAACCGCTGTACGAGTTCATCGCTGATCTTGATGATGTTCTCCTGGAGCTCTTGAAGAAGATCTGGACGCTCAGTGCAGATCGCGAGCGCTTCGACTGGGTGTACACGGACTTTGACAGCCCGTCTTTCCGTGCGACGGTTGGAGCGCTTTCACCACAAGAACAAAAAGATCTTGGCGGTATCCGACCAAAGGAACATTGGTACAACGACCCAGCAGAGTCTAAAGAGTATGTTCTTTACACAGGAAAGATGCCAAGATGGGACTGTGGCGAGCGAGACTACTATGATTGCAATTGGAAGTCGGAGGGTTCTGACGGCCCCATTTGTGCATGGCTAGAATACGACTTGCTGATCGATAGTGATCCTCCCAGACGCCTCGGGCATGGGATTGATGTCTTTCGCAGATCGCGCCAATTCTGTCTGGATGCCAGGCAAAAGTCTGAGGCGCATATCGGACGACAACAACACCAGGCTTTCAACGAGGTAACTCGTCACCGTCTACCTCCCGAATTGCGGAAAAAAATTCTAAGTTACATCGAATATCGCGACCCATTTCCATACCTAGAGAAACTCGACCTCATAGAGGCCTATGCCCCCTTCCCCAAAGTCGGCGGAAGCTGCACCCAATGCGATAACAGCAAAGAACAAACAGCGGCAAAACGAACCTGTCCCCAGAAAGCCATGCACGTATGGACTATGGCCATGCGCCGCTTTCACACCTTCCACAAGATCAGCTGCGAAACCTGGTCACTTTGCTCCCACCATGACTGCAAAGGACATCACGATGACTACAGCTGGAAAGTCGACAGAGATCCTGGCTTCACCGCATATCTAGAATCTCAAGCTGCACGGGGTAATGATGGATTTGTTTCCCTGGACCAAGTTGGCTTCGGGCCTATGAATCCCATCCTAGTAGACCCAGTAGAAGACTGGATACGACACGACGCGCTATTCAGAGGCAGCGGTATCTATGAAGATTCGCGCGAGGATCTCCTCATGATCGGAGGTCTGGGGGGATTGAAGGATGCCATGATCCATGGGCGAACTTTGATAAATGGGTGGGAGGGGGATGACGGGCTATCATATAACGGCGAGGAGGAGCGCGTCTCGAGTGAGTCACACGCATGTTGGCCCTACGGACGGAATTTACTCTCTGTGAAGGTCACCAAGGAGGTTATTAGAGTGTTACACTCGGAAATTGACTGTGAGTGGTGTGTCGACGTGACGGACGTATTTGATCTGATCATGTAGGGCCATCCAGTCCTCAGAATGTACAGTGTAGTACGCAAACGTTGGGGGCCGGAGGATTTGAAGGGCAGCGTCGGGAGGAGGTATTTGTCAAGTTATGTACGATATCGTCTCTATCAGCAGTCAAAAGTCAGACATGACTCTGGAAATACCGTTCCCGCTCCTTGTCCAGCGAGTCGAAAAACCTTGCAGTCTTCCTTTTCTCCGGCAGCCGTTGGAGCATAGAAGAAGCAAAGTCCAGAAACACATCTTTCTCATCCCCTGCTGGCTCTGTGATAGTGCCCTCTAGCTTTCGTGTTTGAACCGTATGATCTTTGCGCATGACTTGGCCTGTCGTAGAAATGTTGCAAGGTCAGCCTTTGCCATTCAAATCAGATCATATTATCGCTGGACTTACCATGCTCATCAAGAAGGGCCCTCCCCAAAGCTCGTTCTTAGTCTCGCAACCCGTGCCCATTGGGCTATGTATTTTCTGGCAGAGTCGTAGCTTGTGATAGATACGTTTCCTGCTGGTCAACGTTTTGGTGGCTCTCCTAGCACAGAAACGATCTTCACGGTGTACACCAACCATAGCGCCATGCGCCATATCCGTATGAACTAGAGTTCCAGTACCTTTTCAATGGTTGATACTAATGAAAGAGTGGAAGGGTGAGCACTTGGCACAGAATATCGGAAAGGAACGGACATGTGATTCAATTCCTCCAAGAACAGACAAGGATGTCATGGTACATGACTTGATCATGCATTTGATCATACGAGCAGCTCCTTTGGGCATAGCAGACACTGGAAATATGCCAAGAATTTAGTCAGATAGCTTTATTCGCTATTTAGGCGAGTTGTCAATGTGTGGCGTGGTTAGATCAGATAAGATAATCTCAATCAGGGCATCCGTAAAATCTCGCAACATCCAATGGCCTCACTTTAGCGCTAGCCAAGACATTTAGGACGAGCCGACCTCGGAACTAAGATGAGAGAAGACTCTGCACTTTCAATAAGTGAGCGGCCTATAACTATGAGTCCCATGAGAGCGACATGTTTCATTCACATTTCCTAGCCACAGACCTGCCATCAAATCGTTGACCATGGATAAAACAACTCATACCACCGAGCTCGATCAAAAGGATGATCCCAATCCACCTCAAGCTTCCCCAAAACTCCCGGGAGTCCTTCGCGTGGAAGCAGCAGCTAGCAAGCTCACAACTCCCAAGCGATGGATCTTCTTCACCAGCATCTTCTTCTTCAGCTACGCCCAGAGCCTTGACTACCAGACTCGAAACACCTACGTCCCTTACGCTACATCATCCTTCGGGAATCACTCCCTCCTAGCTACCGTCATTGTCATCCGCGAAGTCGTGGCCTCTGCTATTCAGCCCTCGGTTGCAAGGTTGACTGATGTATTTGGCCGCATCGAGATCTTTACCCTCGCTGTCGTCTTCAGCTTAGTCGGGACGATCATACAGACGTACTCTGGAAATATCCAGACTTTTGCTGGTGGTGCTGTGCTGCATTCGCTCGGGTACAGGATCTCAATCCTCACTATGGAGATCATGATTGCGGATTTCACGTCTATGAAGACGAGGCTGTTCTTTGCTTTTGTGCCGAACTGGCCTGCCATTGTCAATATCTGGATAAGCGGAGATATCACATCTGCTATTCTCTCAGTGACTTCTTGGAAATGGGGAGTTGGCATGTTTGCAATCATCAACCCGATCTGCGCTCTGCCTCTCATCATCTTAATGTTTATCCTCGGGCGTCAGACGAAGCGTTCGAGGCTGGAGCAGGAGACTTCCTCTTGGACTGCATCTCTCAAAGCAATGTTTTGGGAGCTTGATGTCGTTGGTGTGCTGCTCTTAACAGCTGCCCTAGCTATGACGTTAATCCCTCTCACGCTGGCAGGTGGACAGAGTGCCAAGTGGAGGGATGCCGGCATCCTGACACCTCTCATCATAGGTCTTATTCTTTTCCCCATTTTCGCTATATGGGAACTGAGAGCAAGTAACCCAATGCTTCCGATTCACCTCCTCAAGCATCGAACCGTATGGAGTTGTCTCGGCATTAGCACTATCTTCCCCTTTGCTTTCATGGTCATCGGAAGCTATCTGTTCAGCTTGCTCGTGGTATCTTACAACTTCACCATTAAAGACGCTACCCGAGTGGCGTTACTCTATCGGTTCTGCGCCGTCATTGTAGGCTCTCTCCTCGGCCCGATCGTCATCAAGATTCGACGCCTCAAGGAAATCATCTTGGCTGGCATTCTACTTTTTTTCGTCGGATTCGGACTTATCTACCACTTCCGAGGTGGCTCTGGTTCCAAATCTGGAGTCATTGGCGGAGAAGTCGTGTTGGGCATTGCTGGCGGCCTTTTCTCTTGGCCAACACTTATTCTCATCCAGACCGTGGCTCAACACCAGTACATTGGTGTCTTGATATCCCTAGTTTTCACTGCAAATGCGGTTGGCCAAGCACTGGGTAGTTGTGTGTCTGGCGCCATGTGGACACAGACTCTGTACAAAGAGCTTGAGAAGAACCTTGCACCATTTGGCAATGACACGCTGGCGTCAGCTGTCTACGCTTCGCCTTTGACTGTTGTTCCCCAATATCCTTTGGGATCGCCCGAGAGAGAGGCCATGGGCATGAGCTATCGATACATCCAGAAAAACTTGAGTATTGTCTCGTTATGCCTCGTTGTACCTATGCTTGTTCTTGGACTATGTCTAGACAATCCGAAACTTTCCGATCAGCAAACACAAATGGATGGAACCACCGAGTCTCCAAAAGAGCACAAGCAGAATACTGGTAACTAGCATGGACGTTGAAATCTAATCTCTGTGTCAAGATTACGAGCTCTCAGCCACCGGTCTCAACTGAAAACAGCACATCTAGCTTACAACTTAGACATCAGAACACAACGCCCACCTGGTTTTTACAGTATAAAGAAGAAAACCTCCATTATAGCTATCTACACAGTAGCTAAGATGAATTCGTCATTCTTGCCTAAATAGCCTCTTCTCTGCCTCCTCCGTGCCATAGTGACCATAACTGAAAGCAGGATCCGATTTAGACTTCCATCTCAAGGATGAAGCGCCGTAGCTACCATGTGTTTCAGGCTGCATTACAAGCTCCTTCATTCTTAACGCCTCAGGACTGTCTTCCCCTTCACAAATCACCCTGGCTTTATATGATTCCTCAGCGAATGTAGTAGGCCCACCGACAGCTCCGTGCTCAACACAAATCCGGAATGCTTCATCATAGAGCCGGGCGCTATGCGGGGCTATACAGACACCGTATTCATCTTGCAGAGTATGAAGCTGTGATAAGCAGGCGTTGAGGTTGGCCTCTGGACGATGGATCATAGTAAAGATGTTTTTAATGCCAAAACCAAGCTGTTGGATTCGCTCTCGACGATAATCGCTGGATTGGAGTTCCGACGGGGGCAAAGAGCATAGAGAGCATGCACAATCGAAGCCGAAAGACCTTTTGAGCATAGGTCTTCTCTCATTAGATGGGCCTCCTTCGCAAAGAATACGGGCTCCAGCAGAAATATCAACTTTGGCGATGAGGCCTCTGCCTTTTCCAGGGATATCCCTGACTTCGAAAAGGGGCTCAACGGTGGATCTCGGGGGATCAGGCTGAGAGGAGATAATTAGAACAGAAAGGACATCTACATAACCTTTTGACATACCTGTTCATAGAGCCCTAAGGATTCCTTGACTTCATTCTCAGAATAGTAACCGAATCCATTCTGTTCTTCTCGCCATGCCCGAACACGAAAATCAAAGAATTCGCAGGCAATGACACGCAATACGCCGATGAATACTTCCACCCTGTACCAATTGTCATTCGGCGTAGAACGGAAGCTCAGAAACTTGTGGCCTTCGAGGGGAAGAAGGAGCTGTTCCCCGGCTTCAAATTTGATGTAGTTGTCCTTGATCTCAACATTCCAGTCATCTTCATAAACGTCCATGACGCGTTCGATGAAGTCATCCCACGTCTGTTGATCCTCACCCCTGGAGGAGAGGCGAGGAACCATGTCGAACCCAGACGTGCCCCAGCGCATTGCAAAAACGGATCATGTATTGGGACTGATTCCGCGATACTATGACTAGATAGTAGGGGAATGTCAGGTACCGGAGTAGAAAAAGTCTTGCTTGTAGATCAAACAACAGTCCCAACAGAAAGAGACAGGTAAGAGACTATCTTGATGCCTGTTGGTGAACGAGACAGGCTCACTGATATTATCTATGGCATGTAGTTCTGTCTGAACCCAAGACTTACCTTTTGGTCTAAATGACGAATAGTTGTATTTAGTCAGAGCCAGTACACAAATGTGACAAGATTCAGCACCTCTTTTTCTTTGCTAACTCGGTCGTTGGGCCCTCTAGTGACCCTTATTGGGTTGCATAAACGCAGGAGGGTGACCGTATGAGTTATAGGCTGATCAGACACACTGGGATATGGTCAACATGTAAGTCATGGACAGATGAGTTGATGAATCTAAGAAGATAAATGAAGTCCATGTGAGATTTTATATGTAAATTACAATAATTCACCCAACCTGCTGCCTGTCCTGCCTGACTGGTCTGTTTGCCATCATCTTGATGTTTGTCCAATCTGGTATAATGCTTGAGTTATAAATTGGATGTGTTATTTGAAGTTGACTTATGGCTGAGAGATGAAATCCTGGAGAACTTGGTCCAATTGCTGGACAATCTCGTGGCTTGTCTGCAGCACAACTTCACAGATCAAGCTGCTCACTCTAGCTGTGATTCTGTTTGTGGTTGCAATCAAAAGAGGAAAAGTGATTTACTTCATGATAGACAATTGAAATGTAGCATAGACGCAAGCGCACAAACAAAAGAGAGTGGCTCCGAAATCTCTGTTATGCAGACAAATACTAACAACTAAGCTTATCGACGATAAAGTATTTTCAAGCATGATCTCTTGATAAAGAAACATCTGATTCGGGCCTTAAAGAAGATTTTATCGCGATATGTCACAAGCGATTGGCCGGAAAAGGTTTTCTCATTTGGCTAGGACGCCCTTTGTCTTGTCAAAGGCGGATATAACGCCCGGGTTTAGTCGAAGCGGCTGTTTCGCACATCACCTGCTGCAAAACCTTTTCTTAGGCACACTCAGAGCTGAACTGGCTTGTCTCACAGTGACAGGTTTTTTAAGTCTCGCTTCTAGAACAATTCTAGACTAGAAATGCCGCCGTCGTGCAGATATTTTTCTCTAGCTCCAACACATGTGACGCGATGCATCACAAACCTCCGACCTTCCAAGGCCGTATTAGTCCACCACCTTGGTGTCTATCATCACTGCCTCACAAGAGAAAGATAGCACGGACATGAGTTACCCAACAATTACACCAAGCTTAAAGTCACATAAAAATAATCCCGAGGGGGGCCGCATCTAAGAAACTCTACACGCGCCTCGGCCGCCGCCGGCGGAATTCGCATCACGTAAAAGTTACCACTTAAAACTCCACCGCGCGGGATCGTCTTGTGTAATGGAATCCTCGCTATCAACTGCTTTTACGTACAACTTGCGCTGGTGGATTGTTACCCCAGCGTGGAGAAGAGGAGATTCCCCAGGCCTTGGCGGTCCTTTAAATCTGGATCTCTGCTTGCTTTTGTTTTCTTCTGAAGGGCAGAGTTGACAGCTCTGACTTGTTCTTTACTCATCAGTATCGTTGCTCTTGTTGTTATATCATTTGGGCTAGGGGCTGAGACTTCATCATGGATACAATCACACCACAGACCGCGTCCAAGAACGCCACGAACAAAGACTCTACCCTTGATCCGGATCAGATCGCTCGCATCGACCATACCTACGACCAAGCCATCGGCACAGTAACCGACTTCGAGAAGCAGAAAACCGCTGAAGGCGAAGCTCACTTCCGTCGCTTAGGATGGAAGCGACTCGCTGTCATCCTCATCGTTGAGGCCATTGGTCTTGGAACATTCAGTCTTCCAGGTGCCTTTGCAACCCTCGGCATCGTCGCGGGTGTCTTCTGCTGTATTGCCTTAGGCTTCATGGCTATCTATACTGCGTGGATCATTGGAAAGATCAAAGTCTTGTATCCCTCGATCAAACATTATGGAGATATTGGTGGCTTGCTCATGGGTAGGTTTGGTGAGGAGTTGTTTGGCGCTATGTATGTGCTGCAACTCATCCTCATCACGGCCTCTTTCGTCCTCACTGGCAGCATCGCTCTGAACATCCTGGCCGACGATAAAGTTTGCGGCCTTATCTTCAGCGCTGTGTCGGGCTTCATGCTCTTTATCCTAGCCATCATGCCTTCGTTCGCCGAGGCCGCCATCTTGGGTTACATTGACCTGGTCTGCATCATGACAGCCATTGGTATCGCAGTCATTGCATCCGGCGTCAATGCGTCCAACCAGCCCGGTGGTATTGGTGCTTCAGACTGGTCTGCCTGGCCTGACCCTGATGCTACCTTCAAGGATGGCATGGTGGCTATCTGCAACATCATCTTTGCTTATTGCTTTGCCATGTACATGACTCCTTTTATGGATGAGATGCACACGCCCGAGGACTTTATGAAGTCTGTCTGGACTCTTGGAGGTGTCGAGATCTTTATCTATACCCTCAGCGGTTCGCTTATCTATGTCTTTGTTGGCAAGGATGTGGCAAGTCCTGCTCTCCAGTCTTTACCTGGCATTCTACCCAAGGTGGCCTTTGGCGTGGCTCTCCCCATGATCTTCATCTCGGGCGCCATAGGCAATACTGTCACAGCCAAATATGTTCATCTGAGATTCTACAAAAACTCGATCGTTCGGTTTGTCAATACGCCCAAGGGTTGGGTTACTTGGCTCCTTACTCTTGCTGGCGTCACAATCATCTCTTGGGTTCTCGGCGAAGCAATTCCCTTCTTTAACGACCTTCTGTCACTTAGCTCCGCCCTTTTCGTGTCCGGCTTTATTCTGTACTTCCCAGCTGTTATGTGGTACAAGCTTATTTGCAGAGGCAAATGGTATGCCAGAGAGAATATTCTCCACGCGATTGCTTGCATCTTTACTTTTCTCTTCGGCCTTTTGGTTCTCGTTGGAGGAACATATGCCACAGCTCTGGATATCGTAAGTTTTCTGTCTATTTTACTCAGAACATCTGACTGACGCCTACTGCAGCAACATCATTATGAGATCGGAGCTTTCCGTACACCATTTTCGTGCGAGGCCTAAGAGGTTGCTGTGGAGTTAAGGTGTAAATTGTAGAAATCTATTCGGGATAACTTCTCTCTTTCGTATACGTGTACAATATGTTCAGCAAATGTAATCATATAACGAGAAATGGGGCCAGTTTACTATGCCCAATAGATCGGTTCTGATCACACTCTCTTTCAATGTACCGAACTTCGTCACTCGTGAGTCTTTTGGCACTGAAGATCAGATCAGTCATATGAAAGTCTGGGGCCGAAGCTAGGCGAGAGTGATAATCCATCTTGCCAGGTCCGCCTGTACAGCTGGCAAGGGTCGACACTTGCTCGCTTAGACGGAGGGAATTTGATGGATAATAAGTTACGCAGTCCCATCACCCATGTAGTTCGTCAGGTGATCTGCGAAGCCTTGAACGGTTTGGGAAACCACAAGCGACACGTTCCATTGGCTGAGAGTGATGCTGGACGGGATGATCTTAGTTCATTAGTGCCAATCATCATGGCTACATACAGTCCACAATGTCCTCAAGTCGCAATAGATTCCTGAGTGACGATACCAGATAGTTACAAGTCCGATGTTCGGTATATATGGTCCAGGGTCAACGCGGGATTACGCGACCCTTCCCCCACGAATTGCTGCGCTACAACATTTCAAGTCCTCATCATGAATAACCCCTGAATCATAACCCCGGCCGATGATAACCTGAACCCTCCGCATTGTTGAATTTGTAGCCTGTGGCCGACAGCTTCAGAACTTAACATCCCCAACGCCCGTATCCTAGCTCCTGGTATCGCTTTTGTAGCCTCTTTCTGAATCTCTCCATCACCATCTTTTCTTCCTCGGTGTCCTCTTCCTCTTCCTCCACCTCTTCATCGCTATACATATCCTCGCATTTCCCGTACATGACATGAAGTTACTCGTACGCATATTCTTCACCCAAGCACAGTGGGCAGATAGCTTCATGGCCGCACTTTTCATGCGATAGTACTTGCCCACAGAAAAAGCTGGCTTTTTCTCGTACATCATACATATATATGTCCAAAGACCGGCTGTCCATACACAAATTGCAGAATCCATTCTCAAGTCGCGCAATTATATCCGGGACCTCGATGTTGTGAAAGAGGAAATCTCCTTTGAAGCGCAGATGAGAAACTGGGATCCAGTATGCATTTTCCAGAGCAGTCTTGGTGATTCTGAAAAATGGTTTCATATCTTCTTCCACTCTGTCTTTCTCAGGGTCAATCTCGTACGAAGGATCCTTGAGGCATTTTTCATAAACCTCAACGTGATCACCACCCTCGAGCTCTCCACATTCCTTCCACTCTTCAAGAACGTTGCAGACCAAAATAGGCTCGATCGTGCTACCGTTCGTAGACTTCTCAGTTATTTCGATACCATAGACTAGCTTATAGGTGTTCTTGTTCATACGGATCTCTGCGAAATTTAGGATCTCCAACCATAATTCAGTCGGAAGGGCTTTGTTGCTTTGCTTCGCTGTGATGTACTCAGGCCCGTGAGAAAGGATGTTGCGAAGGTAGCTTGCGCCCCAGCAGTCAATATTGAAAATGAGAATCGAGTTGAGCCTCACAAGGCTTTCGAGGTCATTACATTCAACCGCCTTCATTGTGAGCAGATGTTTAGAGGGAGGATGAAGACGCGGTTGTTTTTGATAAAGGTCGATTATTACTCAAAGGCACATGAAAGGATTGAAGAGGAGGAGGACGATAAAACAGCCACGTCTTGACTTTATAGGCAGAGATTGTCATTAAACCCTAATTTTGAGTAATTTGTGCTGTGAATACTTTTTCATTAAGGTTCGGTGACGATCATCTGTGCTTTCACATCATAGATACTCTTTAGTGATAAGTACCAAGCCACATAGCCGAAATCAGAACAGCCCGTCTTATACTTCTCGAGAGGCTAACCTTGAATTTAATACTACTTCTTAAACCTTTGCGGTGAATAGCAGGTCTTGGCAATTGTTGTAGAGCGCGATAACACGTCTAGGTCATGATAGAAGTGTTACATGCCGTGCCATGATGCCTATTGAGTCGAAGTGAAGAACCGACAAATCGTGCCCCAAGATCATAACACATTAGCAGTAGCGCGATAGAGTGGTACGGGCTATCATGTTGTAACCTGTGAATGATACGTTACACTTTCAAAAGCATAAAGGGGGCATCCACGTTATTGGTTGATAGATTTGTCTGTGAGGGAACGGAAATCAAAGTTTTCACAGAATCTTTAGGCTGCCAAAGAATGATCAAATAACATTAGTTTATCTATTATGAGAAGACAATTATTATTGAGGTTTCAAGATACAGTGACAACAGTATAAAGACGACACGCAGATCAGCCGCCCACCCAACCCCCAACCTTGACACCATGAAAGTTGTCATGCATATGTCCCTGCCTAATCCAGGGCTAAAGACGTTCAAAAGATGTCTAAAGCCTATCTGTAATATATAATCAAGGTCAAAGTACTCAGAACAAGTGTCACAGTTTTGTTCTTTTCTGTTTCATAGATGCGGGAAAAGACCTTATTGGCATTGAAGGATTGGTATACTGTAGATTTGATATCTCATTAGTCCTTTCCACGAAATTTGGTTCTTTAGATTTAGATCTCAGGATAGCTTAATTTTATCCCACCTCAGCTTTGCCGAGGTTACATGAAATCGTATTCCAAAGCGCAATCTCATCCGCAGAGTTTCACAAATTTTTAGCGAGTTATTCCCACCCAAAAACCACATATAACATTCAGGCAAAATACTATAACCCCCCCTTGAAACACCCGCCAGCCACCCTAGTAAAACACGTTTCCATATTTCTACAACCAGATTATTTTTCAGCCAACCGAATCACAGCAGATAAGGAATCAAAACACAAACGAAACTACAAACCGTCCGATGCCAAGAGCTGCCACGCCGGTAAGGTCGGATCGAACTGTGAGAGAAGTGTTTCTAGACTCTGGCGTTTAAATGCATGTCATTCACCTCTAAGGCATCATTGGTGGGATTATCATTCGATGTATGGTCGGAAATAGCCGAATAGGGCATGACAGGCGGCTGTGGCTTTTCGCCAAAATAACCATTTTCGAGAAGCTTAAAACAATGACATGCTCGTCTATTGACTATGAAACGCGTGAAACTGACTCGAGCCGTTCCCTTCGGCCGTAATGGCCTTATCGCCCGCCCCTTGTGATGATAGGTGCGCTTACTTCGCTTCGCCGTTCTGGATTAACAGGTTGACCGTGTTTTCAGGAATGCCATTGATGACGTCTTTCAGAGACATGGTTACATTAAGGTTGCATAATTCTGATGCCTCGATATCCTTGATGCCTAAGAGCAAGCCGCGAGGCCAGTGACGTGTGGTGTTGCCATTGATGTGCCTGAGTCGAGTTTGACACCTCCTTTGATCCAGGTACTCTTGATATAGACACCAGGGGCAAACATGTCCACAAAAACACCGTAATTAGAGAATGAGACTCTTGTATCGTTATGGGCGGTTGCTCCGACAGTACAAGCCATAGGTTCATTGCTTGGCGAAACGTGAGAAGCGTCCGTGGCGTCATTACCAGCTGCTACAGCAAGAAAACAACCCGATTTGACGATATAGCGCAGTTGCGTTGATAGCAGGTGAAGAAGCAAGACTCAACGACATATTGACCACAATCCCCTTGGGACACTTTCGAGTAGCAGCATCCTCAACGATCCAATACATGCCCACAAGAATTCCCGATCTGCGGCGAATTATTTCCAGCAACATTCACATGATTCCCAGAAAGTTGGGTAAACTCACGTCTGACCCGCTGTAAACTCATTTAGGACCTTGACGGCGAAGAGCTGCGTCTTCTTTGCGACACCATACGTTTTAGACCCAATGGTGCCCGCAATATGAGTCCCATGGCCATTAGCATCCAAGTCAGCGTTATCAACAAATTTCTGCACGAATCTGGCGCGGCCCTCGAATTCCTATTCTTTGGGTTAGCTTGTTTCAATTTACCGCCTTGCATAAAAGGATACTGTCAGGGTGGTCGACTTCGATGCCTGTGTCGAGAACATAAGTGCATGTGCCTTCACCGGCACTTTCGTCGTAGGTGTAAGTTGTATGATCCTTGCCTAGTAGTTTGTTGGAGATACGGGCGAGACCCCAGGGTGCGTTTTTCTGGGTTGATGCTCCATATATGGTGGAGACCTTCTCGATGAAATCGACGTTGGGGTCGTTGAGTAGATCCTTCAGCTCGGATCTGGCAAGGCTAGCTGAGAAGCCGTTGAAAAGATTGGAGTAAGTGTAGCCAGTAGTAGAAGCAATTCTCGCAACTGTGCTCGCAACGGCTTTAGCAACGGCTTCCGCCTTCATGACGACGACGTACTTGCTCTCAGCTCCGTCAGCTCCACGAGGGACGATCAGAGAGGCAGCCAGGGCGGCTTGAGCCAAGGAGAAAGAGTAAGGAAGTACATAGTAACAACGTGCCTGTAGAGAAGTGTGATAATTTGACATGACAACTGAGGATCGACTTGATTTTATAATCATTGATACTTTGATTCAAAGGATTCCATTGATGGTAAGAGCCCAGTGATTCATAAGTAGACCGGAGAGAAGAACATTGTAGCTCTTGGGGTGACGCAGCAGCTTGAGCCTGTTTCTGCTGCAGTTCTTCCTTTTCATGGGATCTTCATGGTCGTCTCTACAGCAGGATCCGGGTATGTCTAGTATAATACATCAAGTAAATGTTCTTACTCTCAAATTACAGTAAAGGATCAGTAAAATTATTCTTAAATCTTGTTGATGGTGCATAATCGTTCAGAATACCCTACGTTGGCGAGAAATTTAACACTCATCAGGGATAATTCCGGTCCCACTTATCATGGCAATAACACCAGCAGGAGCTATCGATGGGATCAATAGCCCAGAAAGTGAGTAAAAGCTCTAAAGTTTGGAAGATTCTCGTCCCTATGGACCTTCTGTTATTCCTTGGTACTAAGATTACAATTAAGAAATGCTGCAGGATCGGTCACGCAAGCCTTGAGAGGCGCTGCTTGATGATCTCGTGTTAAGTCGAGTTATCGATGCGAGTCAGCCAATGAGAGTTGAGACGGAATATCGCAGGCCAATCACCCAAAGTCTAAAATTAAACTCGTGCGAAACTTCGGCCGAAACAGTTGTTGACGGACTTATCAAGACTTGAAGACACATTCTACGCTTCTCGATTTCCAGCAACCTCTTTTTGAGAGACCCACTGAGCTTTCGAGTCAAAACAGCATTGCTTTCCGCATACCAAAAGCTGAAGTGGTACGATAATTTCTGAATATGCAGAGGGCTGATACTCCGGCACTGATTTAAGCTTATGTTGCAACCTTATCTATTCTGCCTAATAAATGCCGCTATATCTCAGGACGGTCCCCAAGAGTTCTGGACGATAGATCAATAACATCTGATTTCATCTAGATTTTCATTGCTCGGTGAAAGTAAAATAGATCTTCTTGAAGAGGCCCTCAACAACACGGAGTCTGTCCCAAAGCGGTCAATAAAGCCATCAGTCTCCTAAATTTGCGGCTCCGCAGACCACAAACCTTAACCGCTACGGTGCTACCTCGACTGTATCGAACTACGCGCCCCCATCGACGAGAAAAACGTGTAGACTTGACTTGGCTGCGACCAGGGCTGCGTCAAACATCCCGAGAGGGCTGACGAAATGTGTGATGGCCAAGAGATGGAGGATTTATACGAGTAGTATGCAAACGGTGCTGAGATTAAGTGGGATAGTTATCAATTTCGATGTAAGCAGAACCACAGTATTGGCCCCAGCCAAAAATGCATGCCAATAGTTCTACGTTTTAAACCAGCCCCTCACGAAACACCAACCCAAATTACATCGTTACCTTCGGTTCCTGCATTAACAAAAAGTCTATTGCCAAGTGATATGATCATCATTCGATTATCATCGGAAATACAAGTGCTTCGAGACAATATATCCGCCCGTTCCCAGCAGTAAATCTTAACACTGCAGAATATGCCCCCCAAACAGTCCGTCTATAGTAACCTTGTTAAGAATTCGATGAAACATGTGTCGCCTTTGAAGCGAGCAAGAGCCCACCCAGGTCGGCCCGCTTACACGACCCTGGGCGTTTAAACGTGCCCCCTTCACACAGCCTCCACTTTGTTTTTGATACAGGGGCCGTAGCAGAAACCCTCGCCAGCGAACCTAACATTAAAATATCAACATTTTATCGGATGCGAAAAAATGTATATATACTCGTAAGATGCACGATGGAGTGAGTTTTGTTTGCCTTGTCATCATCAGCTTCAGCTTCTACAGCAAAAGTCTTCTCTTCTAGGTCCTGGTGATCGTTTTTTCCTTTCTTCTTCTCTTCTCATCTTTACTATTCTTTGTGCCGGCACATTTTTTTTCTAAGCTTATCTTTTAACTGTCAAGATGCATTCCTTCAAGAGCATTCTCTTTCCTTCCCTTTTCGCTTTGGCTCATGGGCACTCTGTCATTCTCAATGCCCAAGGTCTCGACACTTCTCCTGCTAGTGTAGGATTCCAAGGTAAGCATGACACGATCAATGTGTGGTTGGCTTGAGGCTAATCATATTGTCAGTTGATCCCGAGATCGCCCGCAACTGCATCACTATCAATCCTTGCCAGCAGGATGCCACTATCATTCGTGATGCAGAGATCACTGCCAACATCGTCAACCAGTGTGGCCGCACTGAGCTGTCTGGTAACATTGATGTCGGCGAGAACACCGAGAACGCCCTTTCTGCTGGAAAGGTCACTCAGGTTAAGGCTGGCGGTGAGATCACCGTTACCATTCATCAGGTCAACGCCGATGGTGCTGGCCCATACGTTTGTGATCTCGATGAGAGCAGCAACACCAACACCAACATTCAGGTATGTCCTTTGCTGAAACATGCATATAAACGTGATCTAACAAGAGGTTCAGAACCTGACCGTTACAAACAATGTTCCCGGAACAAACGGTCTCTCCCAAGTCAAGACTCAGGCTTTCAACATCACGGTCAAGATGCCCGATGACCTCAACTGCTTTGGAGGTAAGCATGCTCAAAGTCTATCACAACTCAACGATACCTAACATCATTAGCTTCCACTGGCAATATCTGCACCGTTCGCTGCCGTAACAACGCTCTTGCTGGACCCTTCGGTGGCTGCTTCGCCGTCCAGCAGGCCGACTCCGACAAGAAGACCAACACTCCCCAGAACATCAAAACCACCCAGCAGCTCCAGGCTATCAACGCTCAGGTCCTCCAGAACCAGAAGGACTTCCCTGATTCCGTCAAGGCCAACGAGAACGCTACCGACGACGAGGCGGAGCAGAACAAGGCTGCGGTTGATGCTCTTCTTGGAAATACCGTCGTCACTTCGGCCTTTGCTACTGAGACACCCTCTGTTGCTCTCGGGCGCCCTCCTGCGGCAACCCAGACAGGCGATGCAGGCAACGGCAACAACAACGATAACAACAACGGTGGAAATAACGGCGGTAACGGCAACAACAACGGCGGTAACAATGGCGGCAACGGACAAGGCCAAGGAAACGGCCAAGGAAACGGCCAAGGTCAAGGCAACGGTAACAACCAGGGTAACGGACAAGGCAACGGTGGCCAAGGCGGCCAAGGCGGCCAGAATGGCGGAAACAACCAGGGAGGTAACGGCGGTAACCAGGGAGGCCGCGGAGGTCAGGGCCGAGGACAATTCGGCGGTGGTGGCTTTGGCGGATTCGGAGGAAACGCCAAGCGAGCTGCTTCCAAGCTCCGATGGGCCAAGCGATTCTTCGCTCAAGAAGACACCTTCTGATTGAAGCTTGCGCGAGTGAATAAAGGAAAAGAATACTGGGATACTGGGAAATGGATGATGGGATAAATATAGGATCAGGGGAGAGATAGATAATAAAGATGATGTACCAAAACAAGATGAGCTTGGCTGATTATCTCAAGAAACGATTTCAGACAGCGAGAACTAATTATTTCTCTATTAAAATCCGTTTTGGTAACATTTGACGTACGACCTCCTGGCTTGCATGAAAGTATAAAACCCATTGTCTGTTTTCTTCTTCTTTCTTTTTCTTCATTGCTGCTTCCCAACATCATTGCCGACCTATACTTTTGGTTCTGTGCTTTTGAAACATTCCATGTCCTCATCCTCCCAACCAAGTGATTTAAAACATTTCTCAGCAATTTCACAACCCTCAGTACGATCGGCCCCTATGCCGACCCAGGATGAGGTCTCGGTAATTTGCTGCATTCCCCTCCTTTACAGATACGGAGATAAGTTCGCTATAGACAAGGTCTGGAGTCCTCAGACTAATAAACAGTTCATATAGCCAGTGGAACTGCAACCGCGGGTCACTGTGCCGAACCTTCTTTTCCTAAAGGAGGGGTATGTAGAGGAGATTTTAGATTATCATGTTCAACGTTGGAACACATCATAGGCCGGGTATAAACAGAGGCTCTGCTTGTCGACAGTAATCGATTTGTGTACGATCAGTGGTGATATGAAGCTTGAATAAACCATGAAACCACGGAGTTGGAGGTTTCTGGGAACATTTCAACATTCTGGGATGCATTGCGAATGATATACATGTGTCGCCCTGCCAATCAATCTCAAATGTAAAACCCAATCACTGTCAAGTATGAACTCAGTCACGCATCCCACACAATCAGTCACTTACAATGTTCCGAGTTAGGAGGGGGGGCTCGGCGATAATGCACTGTTCTTGCATCGGCACATGAAATCACTGCGAATGGTTATCTGCACTGAGTAAGCCCCACCGTTTCAAGATCGATGACCTCCTTTGCATGCCCAATCTGATTTCGATGCCAATAAGTTACGAAGTGAGGCAAAGGAACAGCATTGAGAGTATTTGCAAGCTGCCTTGTCCAGTTGATCGCTTAAATCGATCCATTCACAACTTGCCCCAACTGGAGATGGGTGATGATGATCTCTTCAAGTTCGCTGTGATGACAGAAGCTCTCAGCTACTGGCCTTGAATCTTGGTTCTATGTAGTTTACCTATGGATGTCAGGTTGGGAGAGTCTTAGCTGATCCTGGTAGCGTATACCTGGACTAGGGCCCTGGTAGGTGCACGCAGTCTATTGCTTTTTGAGCTTTCCAAATCTAATCATCACCATGGATTCCTTTTGTTCCTTCAAGTTGAAAGTGTACCTATACAGTACGCATCACTCTCATTGCACCTTTTATGCAGTTCTTTCAAGTTGTCTCGAACTGCCTTGCAACTTGCCCGATCCCCAGCATGTGTTCGAAGAAGGTCTCTCTTAACTAGGCCGATGATATCGCGAATAAACTGGCTATTACCTTGAGCAAGAAATTTTGATATCTCCTGATGTTTGTAAGTGCATAACACCCATAGCTCTCAAGCATCCCAACATACCTGTTTTATAGATTCTTTCAATACGACAGTATTAGGTGCATTATTGCCCCGGCTAATCACTGCACCGCCAGTGCCTCTTCCAGTTGAAACCTGGAGAGCTAGGCATTGGCTGGTAATATTAAAGTTTGCGTACTTGAAAAACTTATCATCATCAGAACCTTCTTCTTCCTCGGCGGAGGTCGAAACTGACAATGAATTCACCAGTGCCCAGCCGCCATGCGACCAGACTATGAAGTGCAGGATGATGCATCCGAAAGACCATAGATCCGAGTTGGGAGCAGGTTCACCGGTTAGTAGCTCTGGAGCGCGGTAGGCCGAGTCAATGCATATATCAGAGCCTCGTTGATGATGGGCTTGGTCGTCATGGTACTGCATGGACCCAAAGTCTGCAATCTTGAGTACGCACTGAGTGATCCCTTTGGTTTCAAAACATAGAATACGCTCTGGGCTGAGATCTCTATGTGGTGGCTGTTTCTCTGCCAGTACCCCTGAATGGAATAAGTCTCGGATTAGTTGTAAGGCATCAGCCAAACCAAATAGCTGTGCTGAGATCCATGTAGCCATGTCAACTACATCAACGCCGGGAGGGTTGCTGGCCCAGAACTGCTCCAAGTCACAGTCAGGCCATCGGAAAATAAAAGATCTTGTGCAGCCATGCGTCAAGCCCAGAAGGAGTTGCAGCAAGTGAGGATGGCGTTTCTTAGCCAGTTTGAGCAAAGACTTAAATCTCAAATCAAATTCTTTGGCTTCAACATCTCACAGAACCTTAACAGCAAAGACATTCTGATTCGAACGCTGAAGACCTGATAGTAAGCCAAGTATCGGCTGACTTTTGATTCTAAGATGGCTTACCTTGGAATTTCCCTGGCTATGGTGAGCGTGATGAATTTGGATCTTGAGCATACCTAGGTATCCACACACCGGACTCATGGCGCTATTTGGGACGTTTTCGGTCATACTGAACGGCAACGGAATCATATGGCTCATTGTGTAGTGCATAACCCTCGGATCATCGTCAGGGAGGACAAAGTATGGTGCTAACATGCACCATTGATAGGAATCAAACATGTCGGACTCGTGTTCCCTCCAGTTGATGAATGCTTGAATAGGTTGTGAAGACGTCCCGTTTCTCCTGACTAGCCTCAAGCCGTTTGGGTCCAAGTCAAATGGCAGGTCCTCATCTGACAGACCCTCATCGCAAACATCGGCGATAGCGGTTACTTTTCCCATTAGAGCAAGAATAGCAAAAATATTCTTCCGCGTTGGGCACGGAGTGGAAATGCATGTCGAATCAGTTGGACCAGGGCCCAGTTTGGTATGAATTCTGTCTCAGACAACACCGTAGATTCCGCTACAGGTAGAATTGGCAATGGCCGAAAGAGCTCCAGTGTTTGTGTGACATGTTGACTAGGATTGTAATTTGATGGTAAATGAGCTGAGATAGTAGGTGATTTCAATGCCATCTCACTCTGTCTTGCTGCTAACTTCTTCGAATGTCTTTCCCAGTAAGAAAATACACGACGGCGGTTCGTGATAGATTTGGCCCACCTCTCTATGAGATGTCCATTTATCACCAATGCGTCAGTTCTTCCTGTCTCAGAAAGAGTGATCTTAGCTTCGTCAGGAGTGATGGGAAACCTCAAAGTTTTCTGGTGCCAGGATTCTAGTCGCTATTGTCTCAAGGTTTCTTCCACGTGTGTTCGATCAAACTCGGTATACAAATCGAACAGGCCTACTACAGCATTCTCATCAGCCTCGTCCAGAATTACCATCTGTCTATGAGATAGCGCTCTCAACATCAGAGGCCCCATCGATCTTGCAGCGGGGTTTCTCAGTTTGAAAGATAGCTTGAAAAGATCGGAAATAATGGAGGCTATCTCCACTAGATTCTGCCCCAACTCAGTCTTTTGAGGCGTTTTGTCTTCGCTGTCGGAACTGTCATCAGACGCACTATCCCATAATTCTTGATACTCAGTAAGCGTCTGTTCCACAGACAACCGCTGTCCTTGCAATATTTCCATATCTATAACTGTTTGTACGTAAGAGTTCAAAGTCATCTGGTCGTAATTTACTTACTGCTGGATATCAACTGCCCGAGCTGCTCAAAGCACTGAGTAATGGCCAGTTTCATCACCGAAAAGCCCCGAAGCCGGGCATCAAGAGCTGCATTCCCACTTTGAAGGGCTCCAATGTTACTCGCCCAGACTTTGAGTCGATCTCTCTGATTAGAGATAGCTTTTTGTGTGAGAGATTGTTTGTGAAGATCGGATGCGTCTTTCAGAGTGGATACGAGGACATCGAAAGACAGGAGACTGTCCCTAGTCATTGATGTAACAGAGTTGCTTGATTCAGTATCCATTTTATTGATAAAGACTCGCAGAAAGATTATGTCTCTTCCAGAACTTCATTTTATTTGTACTGTTCAATATGATCTGTGTAGAATTGTTCTTACCGCTCATGAGGGGGGATCGAGATACCCCTTTTCAGGCTACTGATCCGGCCTGTGCCACCTCTACAGTCTCACAGCACTTCGTGGCTTTCAGTGGTTGGCCGATATTACTTGAACTAGCCGATGACAAATAATGTCGCATCTGTTTCCTCTTTCGAATACACCCACCACTTGTCTCAAATTCCCCCGGATTAATTCCATCGTCCAAGCTGACCCACCATTTAGAATTTTCGACCGGACTTTCAGCATGGCTAAGGTCGCTGGTTTGGTTCTTGGAACACTCCCCATTATCATATCGGTATTAAATCATAAAGATGAGGTATCGGAGTACACACTTGCTTTCTTCCGTTGGCAGAAAGCCAAAGCACTTATGACGCGACAGCTCGCGTTATGTCAGGTGGACTTTGAGATTAATATGCGGTTGCTTCTCAAGAACACTGTGAGTCTAGAGAAACACTGCAATATGATAGAAGACCCACATCATGGTTCTTGGACAGACAGCGAATTCCTCCAAAAGATAGAAGAAAAGTTGGGCAAGTCTTATGCTGTACTGATAAGCATACTACGTGAAATCGAGGGGAGCATCATTTGGATTGTTTCCAGCCTTGATATAGCCCGCCATGATGAGGTTTGTTAACGGTCATGTCAACCGAGTGTCGAGATGGCGTAGCTGAATATTCAACAGCTGGCACAAAAGGGTTTGGGAGCCCTTACACAAGAGCACGATCCCGTCACCCAAGCTATGCTTCCAAAAAGGACTCTCAGACTACGAAAACGAGCGAAGTTTACATGGAGCCGCCATAAAGTCAAAGCTGAGATGAAAAAGCTGGAAGATTGTAATGCAAGATTGAATAGAATCTTGACAGCTTCTAATGAGCTCGCTGAGTCGACACCGGCCACCGAAAACATGACTGTCAGCTTCGTTGGACCTCTAGAAGATATTTCTAGAAATGCTTCCAGAGTCCATGATGCCCTGTCCAGCAGTTGGTGCTCCCTCGGTGGCTGCAATCATCAGGCTGCCATAATGTTAGAGGAGAGACTGTCTCGAAAATCCGTCCGTCATAGATCTGGCGCAAATCTTCCATATGCGAATATTGGGCACTTTAGTATCTTAATTTCGAGAGATGCTATAGCTGCCTGGCTCAGCGCTGAGTTCCGCCTGGAGCGTGACGAACCACTGGAACCAACGTATGAAAGATGCCGATCTTGGGAGGAAGCAATAATACAGTCTACCAAAAAGTCGTTATATACTGAGGCAAGACAGTTGGCACTGCATTTCAAAGATTTGTAGAGAATCATAAGTTGCAAAGCTCATGTACTTGACATGTGCAATCCGAATGAAACAGAAATGACACTTTCATGCGAGACCTACGACATCTGTCTGCGACTAATAGTACACGGGATGTCCTTGTGATACATAAACCAGGAGTTATCATACTTCCATCTATGGTTCGGATCGGTGATACGAACCTACATCTTGGGTTAGTACTTGATCAATAGCTCAGGGAGATGACCAGACTTACATCAAAGTTCACATAAAGCGTAGCAAACATTTTATACATCTCCAACTTGGACATGTGTTTACCCATGCAGACTCGCGAGCCGTGTCCAAACATCATTTCAGTACACTCGTGCATTCGTCGCACGCGTTGAGCATGTCCCTGGTCAGATTCACCCTTGCTACGTAGCCATCGCTCAGGTCGGAAGGTATCGACGTCTTCGCCAAAGACACCAACATCGCGAGTGATGACACAAGGGTTGATGCCGACTTTTGTCCCAGCGGGAATGAAGCGGCCGTCTGAAAGCTCGAGGCCTTCTTTTGGGACTTCACGCTCAAGGATGAGACCGACAGCGGGTGAGATTCGCATAGACTCACGCATGACTGCATCGAAATAGGGCAGTTGACTGATCTCCTTCCATTGAGGAACTGGTAGAGTCAAGTTGGCAGAACGGAGTTCGGCGACCATCTTCTCGCACACAGAAGGATTCTTAAGTAGATGGTAAGCAGGAGCACGCATGGCACCAGCTGTTGAGTCACCACCAGCCAAGATATTGAGCATAAGCCAGTTCAGAATTTGCTGGTCATCGACATAGTCAACGGTCTCCTTCAGGCTGTTATACTTGTCGATGAAGAGGTCCACGGGCTTACGCTTGGCAGCGCCAGAAGCCACCTGCTGTTGATACTCTGTGAGAATTTTGATGGTGTACAATACGCCATTGACAAGAGGTCGAGGACCAATGCGCCAGATGGGATTCTTGTCCAGCCACTCGTCAAGCCACGGGATCTGACTGACGGGTGTGAAATACTTGAGTCCAGCTGTGCTTTCAGCAATGATGTTCTCGACATCAGCAGCTTGGTCCATGAAACCATAGTTGCGACCAAAGCTGATATTCGCAGCTGCGTCCCAAGCGTAATATGCAACCCACTCATCCATCTTGCAGACATAACCAGTACTGGCAAAGCGATTTTCCAAGTGAGTGATCAGCTCACAGAGGGTTTCGTCCATGATGGGCTCAGCCCCCAGCATCTTGGGGAGTGTCCAGAAGCCCCGGATTGGTTTGGTGTATTTGGTGTGAAAGTCTTCATCAGCAGTGTTGAAGATGTTTTGCATGCGCTGGCCGTTGACAACGACATCGTTAGGGCGGTACATGTTTGTCTAAGACAGTCAGAACACAGTAGAATCAATCCACCCAGGAAATTCCCATCGCTCATTGGGCATCGCTGTAAGGACCTACCTTTCGCCAAGGGTTTCTCGTCGTGTAAATAACACGAATCAGATCTGGGTCACTAATACTGATCGTATTTGGGCCAACCCGCACAGCAGAACCCCATCTCCGATGCCATGCTCGCATATGTCCATCGACATTCCCCTTGGTGGCAAGATACGCCCGATAAAAGTCCGTGTACTTTGCAGCAAGAGGGCCAGGAATGCGTCTGAGAGGCGAAAATAAGAGGTCGTAAAAGATGCGAGCGACGACAAAAGCAACGCCAACGTACAGCACGTAGCTCAGGTCAAATGAAGAAAGGTCCATGATCTACAGAGACAACGAGGTGCATCTGCGGAGAAAACAAAGAGGATATATCATAAATTTAATTAAAAGAGCTTCTGCGGGATGCAGACGCGGGACCCAGCCGGATCTATATTACTTTTTGCGGAGGGCATGGCTTGATTAATGGAGATGTGTAATGCACTCCCTGTCCACACTGTTTTTACCACAGGTAAAGAGAAAAGTGACGCCGTTGTAGAGAATGCGTCTGGATTATGCACCATGTAACAGTACTCCACCGCCAACTTGCAGGGTATTTATGCTAGTGTTTATGATATGTCTTGACTCCGCGCGGGAGAAACCAAATACAGAAGCAGAGCAGCCATTGAGGACACAGGAACAGGAAGACTTCCCTCGCAAACATGTGTGAAATTGTTGACTCCCCCACACAAGCATGAGGCTCCTTGAAACTTGGCATGCAGAAGTTACAGCAAGAATCCCACGCACATGGTCTCGACTAGCAACCACCTCGGTTGGAATAGTCAAAATCGGTTTAGGTTCTTAAGGTTCTGCACGATGAGAACGAGAGAAGAGATAATATCTCACCGGGGAGGCGGGATCATCCTTGTACAGGCCAGGGGTATCCTTGGAAAAAGGCTGAGCAAACAAAGAGCTTACAGGACTCGAAGCAATATTCGAAGCACAAGCTGAACACAAGAGAATATGAGAAGTGACTGTCACATAACTATTGGCTTACTCTCGGTTAGTACACAATAAGATAACGTTGGAGCTAGTGACACGGGACAAGTACACCATTGGTACGGGAACTAACCTTGGACTAACGTACGGTAGACAAGACATCACTTGACACTGATATCCACGTAACGGTATCTTCAACACTAAAATAATTGAGACTATTATTTAACTCATATACACTCTGCACAGATTCCTTGCAGAACTTCTCGCGGCCGGCAAACCAAACCCACTCTCTGTGGCGAGCCAATATGCAGGAGCATGGCACGGCATCTGATCTATCAGATTCGCGCGGCCCAACACTTCACCGGGATTAGCAGTAATACGGAGATAACAATAAGCGACTCTCATGCTCTAATTTTGTTTGCAGCCCTGTTGTAACAACTGATATTTGACATATTATGCAAAAGCGGGCAAACATCATCTCCCCCGTGGTTGGATCTGCAGATCGTCTCTGTTGCTCAGCGTATGATTGTGATGGCATTGATCGTCCCCATTGTTTTCTCTCCTCTCACAGTCGGGATATTCTCATGCCCTCGATTGGATTCGCTACTCGGGCGGTTTTGCTGCCCCGTTTTCAACGTTGCTTTTCTTTCACCGTTGTTTCGAGTCCAACGGCTTCGGTCTCTCCCGGGGCCAATCTTTTCCCCACGATGAAATATCCTTCTTTCTTTTTCTTTTTTTGTGATACTTGAAATCCCTTGCCCGACCTCTTTGAGATGTGACATATGCCTGAGAGAACGAGGCTATGTTACGAGAGAATTTGTTTGCCTGCCGGTTTGGAAATGTTCGTATTTGTATATCAGGGCTTGTCCTTGGATGCATATAAGACGCATGAATGTGCCTGTTAGAGCAGAGTGAGACAAACTTGTTGGTTATCGATGCGAATATGGCTGCTGCTACGCCTTCTCCTGAGTATCTCGCCGAGACGCGTGGCCCGATGATTCGGACTGTTACGTGGCTCTCTGTGATCTTTCCCATTCTTTTTGTTGGACTTAGAGTGTACACGAGATTATTTGTGCGAAAGGTCTTTGGTCTTGATGACTGGGTCATTGTTATCTCTCTGGTAAGGAGCCAAACTTCCTCGATATCTAATATGCTGATAAACATGGGTTATAACAGATTCTTCTCATCTGCTATGGGGCTATCATCGAAGCTGCCGTTCAGAAAGGTCTCGGTCGACACGTCGAATGGGTTCTTACCTTTGCCCCTCAAGATGCCGTCCCGGTCGCATTGCTTGGCCAAGTCTCACAGCCCTTCGTGGTCATGTCGTGTGCCTTGGGCAAGACATCCTTCTCCATCAGCCTCATGCGACTAGCCGCACAGCGATTCATCCATCGGTTCCTCTGGTTCATCGTCGTCACCATGCTTACACTTCACATCCTCATCTCTATCATTGTCTTTGTGCACTGCGAAGATCCCCGAACAACATGGAACCCGGCTATTGTGAGCAAGTGTTGGCATCCTAATTCCTACCTTGGAGTTTTGTACTTCATCGGCGGTAAGTCTGTTCCACACGTATGGTTCTGTCTAATACTCACATCATCAAGCTTACTCTGCCGCCACCGATTTCATCCTCGCGCTTCTTCCCTGGGCTATGCTCTGGAACTTGAACATGAAGAACAAGGAAAAGTTCGGTGTAGCTGTCGCCATGAGCCTTGGTGTCTTGTACGTTCTCGTCCCCTATCATCATCGTCTCTTACTAACTCCTCTAGCGCCGGAGCTATCGCAGTTATTAAATGCACAAAGCTCAAAGCCAACGCAACAAGCACCGATCCTACCTACGACGTCGGTGAACTTCTCTTGACTGCCTGCGCTGAGAATGCACTCATTATCATGGCTGCTTGTATACCTACCCTTCGACCCATGCTTCGCAAGGTCTTTCCTTCATCAGCCAAGTCAAGCGAGAACTCGCATCGTTTGAAGAACATGAACAACATCATGTTCGTTCCCAAGAACAAGGCTGGTCAATGGAGTGCTTTGATTGAGACTGAGGCTCACCCGGATCATAACTCTGACAACCAGAGTGACAAGAGTATTCTCAAGGAACATCGTGGTACTATGAATGGTCAGGACAAGGCTGGGCAAGCTGGTGGACCAGCTAGTCCAGCACTATCACCCCATATCAGGAAAACAATGTCGGTAAATGTGTCGTATGACAGGAGTAACAGTATGTAAATGGGAATAGGGCAAATAGGCAGATCAGATACAGCGACCCTAGGCCAGGTACCTTGAATAACCTGTGCAAGTCAGACGCCAGAAGTTCCCGTGAAAATGTTAGCGACCTTTTTGACCTGATCTAAAGTGTCTGAGCAGGCCTGTCCTTGGCATTACACACAAATCACTAACAGGGGACCAAATCTCTGCTTATGCGATATGTTAGTGGAAATACCGAAAGTAGTTAATTGTCTTTTGAAATCACAAACAATTACAAGAGTTCAAGAATCATCATAGGCTATACACGAATTACAACTTCGCATCTGCCTCGCGCAATTGACCGAAACCGGAACATCGATATCAGGTGACGATGACTCAACTTACGATAACCAAAGCCAAGCCAAGTCCTTATTGGTTTCTCCCTCGTAAGGAGGGTCATGCCTTTTGCAGAGCCACAATCTGGAGTCCAGTGATTGGCTATCTTACATTTCTCAACCTTGGCCTCACATTCGCGACTCACTTAGATTTGCGGCACAGCCAATATTTCCAGCCAGGCTGGGCACTAATATTGTGCAGAAGCAAACAACGATCGCATAAATAAGAGGGACATGGCCGCGGTTTCAATTGCATTAGCTACAGCCACAATATAACCAAGCATGTCGTTTCTTGGGAAAATACCGAAATCTGGCCCCGACTTGGGGATTCACCTTGACGGCGATACATATCTTCCTGGTGATACCATCACGGGACTTGTATATCGAAAAGCGCATATCGTGAGCCCAGACTCATCACTCAGTGTATCCATGATCGGAACATCGAATGCAAGCCAACAGGTGAAGGATAGAAAAGGTGATTATACATCGGGGGTAACGCTACTTGACCATTGCCAGATCATATTTAGGGGGCCTTTGCATATCGAGAGAGGGGGTCATAAGGGGTGGACATTTAGTTTTACTGTTCCGCTATATACCGACCCAAAAGTCAACAATGTCACACAAACCTTAAGCTTTGTTCCTCCGGATACTACAGACCACGAATTGCCTCCGTCCTATATCCTCGGCGACGGAGGAGAAAGGAGAGAGTCAGCGTGCATCCAGTATATCATCGAAGCCAAACTTACAGCTGAAATTCATGGAAAACCCGAAGTCTTTGAGGCTATATGTCCTTTCAAGATCATACAACTGACGCAAGATGCTCCTATCGCAAACTTCGGATCCAGACGAATTCGCTATCCACGAAAAGCCTCAGGTAAGAGGCTTGTGCCAGGATCTGAAGGTGTGAGGTTGTCTTCGCTACAAAAAATCAGGAAGCACTTCTTTCCATCAGACCCTGACCTAGCATTTGACGTTTTTGTTGACGTCCCCAGGATCATCCAACTTGACAACCCAACGCCTATACCGGTCAAGCTTCTCGTGGCACCAAACTGGCAAAATACAAGCCCTACAATTCAAGATGTTGCACAAGAGGTCAAACTTACAACTGTACACGTTTGGATAGTCACAAAAACATCACTCGACGGAAGCTTTGGAGGACGAAGAACAGAAGTTGACCTTGGGGTTGTCCAAGCTCTGAACAAACTCAAGACGAACCTTCGAATACCCTTCACACGTCAATGGGAGCCTATCGATGTCGGAGAATTGTCAGGCCTGCGGATAGGTCTAAGAGATACAGGATTCCCGCAAGAATGGGGTTTTGCACAGACGGGGTTTACGCATTCATTTTGTACATATAATATCATGGTTACGCATGGAATTGCATGGGGGATTCAGGGTGAAATTGCGGGAGTCAGGTTTGATGTGGGCGGGGAGGCGGATTTGTTGATACTAAGACCGAGTGATGATCGAGTACGGCCTGAGACAACAGAGAGTGAAATTAGTAGGACGGCAGAGGCTGAGACACAACACGATGAATCGTGGATCAGACCACCTGTGGAAGAGGCAGTTCCGGCATACAGAACGAACGGCGGTACTTGAGTATCGATTTATTTGCGGTCTAACAAGTTCTAGTAACGTAGAGGTCTAATTCTTGATATATCTACTAATTTAACAAGTCCCGTCTAAGCCAAACGGACCTCTATGTTGATATTATAAGAGGTAGAAGCACCCGTACACTCACTCGCGAAATCCACTCCCGGCTGCACAAGCACCAGTCGTGAAGAGCACGTCCAAAACTCAGCAATCTGGCCATTCCCCCACAAGCACTGAAGGCCCAGGGGGTACGAAGTCGCTGGGGCGATCTTACAGACCAAAGAGTTGGCCGCGCTCGCTGTGGCTTCCTCAGTTGACATGAAGCGCACGTAGTTGTCCGAGTTTCCGTTGACGTTGGAGTAAGCGGCTTTTCCGATCGAACTTCCTGGTCCGTTGACGACTTTAAGTTCTCCAGTGCGTTGTTTGAGTGTGAAGGTCAGGTCGGTATCAACGTCGGTTGTGAAGTCGATGAAGTATTTTCCAGTGCCGATTTGGTTCTCTAGATCGACGAAACCAACACCACCTAGGGGGGCGAGGTCAGGGTCGCCGCTGTCGTGTGCGATGAGGAGAATTGTTTGCAGTGGATCAGCTGCTTCAGTCTTGGTGCTTATCTCTGTCTTGGTCTCGGTGGCAATGATGTTATCCTTTACCTCTGTCCCAACAACTTTACTGATCTTCTCGGTGGAATAAGTCTGCTGAACAATCTCTGTCTTGACTGTTTTGGTGGCATAGGCGGTGGCGATAGCTGTCATGATCGTAGTCCTCGGTGCAATAATAACCTTATGAATGACTGAAACGATCGTCGTTCGGGGAAGAGTAACGGTTTTGCTGGTAACACCGACACGCGAACATGCTGATGAATACTTGGCCGAATTTCTGCACGCGCTGCTGGCGTAAGAAGGGATGACAGGGGCATTGATTGCTCGCTTCTTGAATGGTGGGTTGACATTCTGGGCTGTCGTCGTGATTGTCTTTGTGGTCTGCTGAGTAACTGTCTTGGTACCATCCATTGTCACAGTTGTAGTGACATCGATTGTAACACTCTGCACGACAGAGTTGGTCCTTGTGGCCGTGACAAGCTGGGTGTTGATTGCCGTTACGGATTTCCTGACTGTCGGTATGCTTGTTACAGTCTTTGTCCTATAGATAGTCCTGGTGTGTCATCGTTAGCTGTTGTGACACTACGTAGACAGAAGTCGTTAGCCCTACGCTTTCTTGGGTGTCACGGTGGTATATAGATAAGCCTTGCAGTCGGGTACATATGTTTTGCTTGAAACCGCGGTGACAGCTAGTTCAATAGTCAGTTGTTGATTTACAGGTATCAGTTATAAAACACGGCTTACCATTTAAGCAAGAATCAGAGTTCATAGTGAGGGCCTGAGCACCTGACAAGGCCATGGCCAAAGCCACGAAATATTGTGAGAACCTCATTTTTCAATACTAGCTCATCCAACTTTCGCAGAGGGAAAAGAGGAGAGAACCATCATCGAGACGTGGCAGACTGCATAGTTGATAAATCTTTTTGTCCCTTGCCGCAATTCCGTTGGTATGGTAGTAGACCGGTCGAGACTAACCAGACATATCCTGACCCTTATCTAAAGCGGTCACTGCTAACTTCACTTGGCTTCTTTAAACAATAATGAACTAAGACCAGACTATTTAAGGTATTGAAATGATCTAGTTCAAAGCGCTATTGTTTTTTCTTACAACACTATCGTTTATTATCTTGACGCTATTCGGAGCTAACCCTGCCCTGATAGGTCTGGGCCCAGAAGCGCTATCACCGACTACGCGATACCTTTTAACCCGAGGCCTTGTTCAGCCGATTTCTTTTCTCATCCCGAGCCTCAAGAATACTTTCTATCTTATGATTCAGATGCACTCCATCCATGTATCTTGCCTCCAAGCTTATTTCCCTCAGTTCCGGAGTTTTAACATAGTCAATGTTATCAATAGTGCGTTGCTGCATCTCGCCAAAAGTCTTAAATAATTCAGTCGTGCTTTTCCTCCTATTCTGATCAACGACCAGCATATCTTCATGTATTATATCGAGCAGAGCATGAACATAGGCGCTGCAACCCCGCCTCCTATGCAAAGAACCGATCCACTGCCAATAGTGTTAGAAACAGATTGTAGCAAATTTCTATCTTGGAATTCTTACCTTTACGATTTGTTCTTTTGCCCCAAGCCTGTAGCCCTCTCCAGGGCCAAGCCAGTTAAAATCGAAGTATATGTCGGTCATGACCCCGGTTATATAAGGTGAAACCAAGATGTCTTTGAATTGTTCTCTCAGGTCATTTCCCCCAAGGATCCAACAAGTCATTTCAAGTAATAGACAGCCTAGACTCCAGACATCATATGCCCTGGATATCCTGCCATCACGGATATCGCACTCGGGGGCTCGATATCTGGGGGTGACAGGTAAATCGGCTGCGGGAATAATAGATCTGGTTTCTTCTTTGTGAGCATCCGCAATACCAAAATCTGATATCACAAAAACACCACGCCTCTCTTTCCGCGATCTAAACCAAAGAATGTTGGCAGGTTTTATGTCTCCATGTCTGCCGAAAATTGTTTCGGAATCCATGTGGGCTTTTCTGCCCTGATGAATATGTGCAAGAGCTCCGACGATGTTTCGAATTTGTTCCGATAGCCATAGGAGACCTTCACTGTTTGCAGAAGAGGGATTCACGAGTGGACCAGGGTGGATTTTCCAATACATGAGAAGATCGTATTCGGCGGCTGGAAAGACGAAGTGAAATCGGCTTTGGAGAGTGTATGTTGCCAGAAGGGTGATGATATTCGGGTGGCTCAGACCACTGAATCGTTTGAGCATTTCCAACTCTTTGCTCGACCTGTCTTTCGCCCGGCTTGTGCTTTTCAAAGACTTGACGGCAACGAAGCTAGTATAAAAGCCAAACTGTGCAGTATGAATATTAGAGTCTCCTACGTTAGCGAGGAAAGCCAAACTCACCTTCTCCAGTAACGGGGTAAACTCATGTGAGTTGGTATCAATCTTGTACTTGACGACCTGCCCGCATCCCCCTGACAGTGTCTCGTCGTGTACTCCATAGCTGTCTCTGCATAACACCCAGGGGAGCATCTGTCCTTTGAGCACATCATAGTGCTGAGCCTCATAATCTTCCCCCAGTGCAAAGAACCCCGGCGACATTCGCAGTTGATTAATGTTGAAATAGTCTCTCTGCATATAAGACCACCCCAGGTTTGCCATGCAGATCTGGGCCGTAAGATTATACTCCGATCCTTGTATGAGAGGAAACTTTTCGTCATGCAGGTCTGCATCTATGAAACCCTGGATATCGCCGCTTCTTTCTACAAGAACCAGTATTGCAAAGACTCGAAGAAAAGGGGGCTTGTCGGTGCCCAAGATTAGATCGCTGCATGCCTCCGCGTCCTCCAGTCCTATCTTGACGGATTGGAGTTGCCGGATGATTGTATCCTGCGTTATCAGCCTTTTCAGGATCGGATACGGCCAGAAGAAGTAGTTCTCTCCGTTAATGTGCGGAACCCTTTCCCTCCAAAGCGCATCGCCTAGTATAAGTTCAGAGTCTGGCGCGCCTTGTGTAGAAGTCGAGATAGAGCCCATGATTACTCCACTACGAGAGATGACGTTGGCGCTGATCCGATTGACGGCGGTTGTTGGGATGTGGGGAAATGCGCCGCATGCCAAGAGTTTGTAGGGTCGATAAGCACTTTTGGTGACCAGGGGTTAGGCTGTTGTCGAAAGGCTCAGAGACAGAGACAGAGACAAAGAGACTACGGTGCACTGAAAGGACAAATGTGAGATCTGTCAAGACTCGGTGATATCAGTCCTTTCTCACGTATATATTCTGATAAGCTTGTCACTTCCTGTTAGTGCACCTCTATCATGACCGGTGAGTCTCAGTCGGTGACAGGGATGCCACGGGGGAGACATAAAGGTTCCAACTCGGGATAGTGGGAGACCCCGGGATGTCAGCCCAATGTTTTCTGTCCCCCAAGGGCACCGGTCACTTGGCCTCGCTTCAAAGCGAGTTTGAGTACGGAGTACTCGCCACACTAAGATCTGTCTGACGTCAACCAAATGTACGATCACAGCAGGTATTGGCTCGGAGTTTACTTGCTTTTACTTGTGTAACCACATTCTATCTCCCATATCCGTGATGATATATGCCTCACTACCATTCACTCGTCAGGCCGTCTGGTTGATTGGCTGGGCCTTCCGACGGCTAAACCGCCGTCGACCAGCCCACCACCAACCGCTCCATCCGAAACCGAGCAATCTAGTCCAATCAAGCGTACCATGGGGGTTTTCGCTGTATAGTTTAATCACAACTACTGCGCACGGAATCTCATGTAACGCGTCAACGAGCACGGGTGGCTCACAAAATTGTCTCGCCTTGGCCCTGGCGATCCTTCTTATGTCCAAAGCTCACCGATGACGTACTTATAGTCAAGATTGTTAGACAACCATTGATATAGGGTACACTTCTGCTACCACCAGTCAAGCTTGCCTCTACGAGCAGAGAAGCGTGCCATATTACTTGGCTCTGTGCCAAAGTTTTGTGTTGGCGTTGATTTCATACTGTATGTAGAAAATAATATTTATAGCACAACAATTTAGTCGTAGGTTGTAGAAAGAAGAAATAGGTAAATGAAAGAAGTGGGTGATATCAGTCCAGTCAAGACTTACACGGCCTGCCTACAGGGTCAGTGTGCCCACCTCTCTCAATCAGGGCTTATGCATAGCATGTCGCAGATTCTTGTCTTTTTTTCCCCTCAAAGTCAAGATAAAACCTATAGTAGTGCTCATAATACGCTCAATCGCGTCAGCAAGTCGCCTTGATAGAAGCTTAGGGATAGACATGTAGCGAAGTAAATGGTGCAAATCTGTGAAGCAATTGCTAGTTTTATACTTTTCCATATAACGATACCAAACAAGCAATTATGGAGAACAAGATTTTGCATTGATAGGAGCCATGTAAATAAGACTGATAAGGGCGGTATCCTACGATATGGTTTAGATTCATCCTGTCTAGCCTTGTTGTCTAAATTGGGCCAATTTAGACAACAAGGCTCAGCGACTTTATAACTTGCTGATCCTCAAAGCTTCCAAACCAGCTTTAGTCCCCGATAGAAAGGTAAATATGTTGTCCTCCGCATAGAAAACTTACGAAGTGCACAAAGGATATGTGAAAAGAGTGTAGTTTTATTGCGTGAGGCCATGCATATATATGCATAAATACAGTTAAAATGAGTGTGTACATATTGTCCCCTCTCCCCAAATCCACCTCCAATAACCATAGCCGTAGTTTGTCTTGGGCTAAGAGTGGCTCACTTTAGCAACTTTCGTTATGACAGCGAGCAGGTCGTAGTGCTACCCATCTCGTTGCTGCTGAAGCTCGAACCTCCCAAAGACTGTCTAAACAGCGTTGGTAACCCTCCACTTGATGCCAGAGTTGACAATGGCGGTATCGGGGACATAGTTGTTGGTGGCATCAAGGGTGAAGGTGCAGCTGGCGGGGACTGCAGTAGTGAAGTCGACCTCGAGCACATTACCGACCTGGTTCATGGCGATGATAGAACCGGGCTCGTAGTTTCCGAATGCGATGTAGTACTTGACACGAGGGAAGATCTGGCTGACAACATTGGGCCTGGCTCGGTAGGTCTGAATGGGGATGATCTCGCCACTCTTGGGATCTTTGGCACCGACACCAAAGTAGATGTTGCCTACATTCATCATTAGTCAATCGCCTTTCTGAACAAGGGCCGAGGCGACCAAGTCTACGTACTTTCGTTGTAGGTGGTGAAAGATCCGTCGGAACGGATGGTGAAGGCACCGGCAGCGTCGGTGGTCTGCTTGCCACTGGCTGTATCATCAAAGCAAGGGGACACACCATCCGGCTTTCCGTTTGAGTCGGGCATAGTCGAAAGGACAAAGAAGGAACCCTTGGGGCCCAGAGTGGTGTCCCTGGAATCCGAAGTAGTCACTTTGGTCAGTCCATCCTGACTCTGCTCAGACGTTCCGTAGACCGCCCAGTGCTGGCTGGTCATTTGGAAAGAGGCTTTGGCGCTACCAGTACCCTGAACCTGGACAGACCGCTGGTAGACGTTAGTGAAGACCTCCGCCTGGGGTACGTTGGCAGGCTTAGGAAGCGACTGGAAGAGCAAGAAAGTCTTGTTCTCCAGAGAGGCGTTCTTGATGTTGATGGTGAAAGTTCGAGACATGATGAAGGTAGTTGAATTGGGATAACTCAGAAGTGAAGTTACAGTGAAGTGGAGGGCGGGGTGATTGTTAGTTGGTCTGCAAGTTGAGCGGTGGTTATTGCAATGGAGCAAAGTGAAGACTCGAGAGGACTATCACCACCTTAAATACTTAGGATATCTAACAGCCGACTACCTCCTGGGCATCTGGTCACTCTGTGGTGCCCAGGTTAGACAATCGTGTTCTCTTCGTTCCATACAAGCTTAGCCTAGCATTTTCCGAACATCCTGTCGACATCGTATCTGCTGTCCAAAGACAGAGGAGGTCATCGCATCTCCTCAAGTCTGACCATGTCGCGCATCTAGGCTTCATTCCGCCAGCCACGGCCATCAACGGTTTGCCGAGTTACTATTGCAATTCGTCACCGGAAGAGTTATGTGATTCACCCACTGTCCGAGAGTCTCGTACGCGCCTGTTCAACGCATCTAGACTGTTGATCTTTACATTTCAGCAAGCCACTGACAGGAGACTAGATCATAATCGTTAGACAGAGCAGTCGAGGAGGCTGAAATCACACCGCTATCATCTGTCAATCCCCTGTGCCTTGGCAGGATTCGGGAAGAGAGAGGCGAGGGCTTCGAGGTCAAGTTTGCTTCCCCTACCCCCATGGGGATACACTATGATATTGTGAGATATGGAGCCAACCAATTCGTTTTCCATTGTTTAGAAACCATGAGGGACTATACTACTAAGACTACTATGTGAGACCTGTCGATGTACTCCATGAAACCTAATTGTTATCATACGATTATAACCCGATTCAAAAGTTTCAATCAACTCAGTTGAGCAATCCTCGAGCTCAACTTCACTCAAATTACCAAAGATCCCTTTGATTGGTAAAGGAACAGAACTTAGGCTATGTGAAGTCACAAACTGTCTTAAGAAAGAGATCTCCACAATCACTGGAATGTGCATATTTCGTCACATCTTGTCTGTGTCCGCGTTTCGGATCGTAGCGCGGAATAGTTGTGAATAGATCTGGCCACAATTAACAACCCACAAAGAACTATACGAATGCTATCATATGGGTCAGCCAGCCACACTCGACGAGAACAATTCTCCAGAAGTTTAAGATGGTTCATAATATTGCATATTAAGTTAAAAGGCTGAGAAGGGTGTCTCAGATCTCTTCTCGTCACATAACATACTACAGTCCGAAAAGGCTCGGCCACAGCCAGAGCTAATGCATTGTGACAAGGCACTGTTGATGTGGTCGCACTAACTGGGTGTCTATTTTCGCTTGGTGTTCTGTACTTGGAAAATCACGCACCATCCAAGACACCTAGGACTTGGATCCACGACACATAGGCAGTAATGCTCAATTTTAGTGAAGTATATACTTCTTCAACTGCCTCTTCCCAGCCTGCCATTGATCAACAGCTTTGCCGAACATATACCCGTCAATAAATATATCGCCCACGTATCTATACTCACCCTGCGTCCCCTCAGCCCTCAACAATATCGGCGTCGAACAACCCAACGGCACCACAATGATATCGCCCGCAAGCATGAACCCCGATCCCATCGCAAGCTGACGATTCTGTGTAAGACAGAAACATCTCCCCATCATACGATCTCCAAAATGAATCTGTAAATAGTGCCGCCTCATCTCAGCTTTAACGTCGGATGGAGTTTTCAGGCAGTAAGCGAGTCTGTCATCCAGCCTGATGTATGGTAGTCGGTCGCGGAAGAGGTTCGCAAAGACATGATAAATTTCTGCCTGCCATCGGCCTCGGTCATATTCCGATGGGATCTGGCCAAGGCATATCGTCGCTGCAAAGCATTCCTCTGCCATTTGTATTTCTTGCTCAGTGCGACCTTCAACGGCCTGAAGGAGGAGCGCTCTCCAGTGTAGGAACGCCATGAGATAATCTCCCAAGTTGCAGAGGGTTCCGACGACGACACCTTTGCTCTGCACAACATCAATCTCGAGTCCTGAAATTTCAAGTTTGTTGAGGCGTTCGTCACGGAACCTGCAAATAGCTTTGCTGGAGCCAGAAGCTGCGAAGTTGTATTTGTAGCCCATTGCCGACGTTTGTGGAACGTGCGACCAGTCGGGAACGAATGTAGGAAGATTAGCGGTGCTGGTATGAACAGGGAAGTGGATTGCTTCGCAGATAATGTCCAGCTTCTCAGTCGTCTTGAGGAGAAAGTCGACAATCTCAGTGTATACATCCTTGACGGAGAGATTGTAATCCGCGCGGAACTCTTCACGAATACTGGCTGGCAAGACGCCAAGAATTCCGTAGAGTTTATCTCTAGGATCAGATGCGAGCTTTCTGCGACAAGTTCGCAGCACCTGCAGAAGAGCTTCTTCTCCATCCGGCATATGGAATTTGAGATCTGGTAGACTAGCTGGCCCTTGGTAAATGAGCGTCTGAACATAGCTGAACTGGTCAGGTGAAGTCGCCAGTCGCCTCTTGAGTTGGTCCTTGTTATTGAAGATAAGCTCTCCTCGACGTTGGCTGAATAGTACTGAAGCGCTCTGGTATTTCTTCCACTCAAGACGAGTCGAGCCACAGTAGACCATTATTCGTTTCGCATTGAAGACTTCTTGGACGACCCATAATCGTCTCCAATATTCCCTCCCAAAGAGTGACACCACCGCCAAAAGGTCACCGTTTTCGGCCCCAGCCGCTAAGATTTTGGAAATATTGCTGGAACCAAAAGGTTCACCTGTATTCGCGATGGCGTCGATCAAACTAACGGCTCTTAGGCTGTCGTTCTCTTCCGGGCCGAGCCAGATTGCCACGCTATCCGCATTGGAATAGATGAACGGCATGAGTTGAACCTGCTGACTCCGCTCATCACGATCCTTTTGGTTGATGCACAAAGCATCTGCCCATACCAGCACGGATGAGTGTTTTTTTCGAAGTGCTTGCAGTGCTCCGTGGAGACTGACGGCCGTCGGGATCAAACACCCTTCAATCTCAATTTTTCGGGTACCGCCTGTATCGCCCCAAGTGTACGAGATAGCCATATAAGGAGGAGGCTGTTCCAAAGACACATGGATAATTTCGCACTTGATCATCGTTTTCCTCTCCGGCAGTATCCTAACAAGTCTGATGGATGCATCTTCAATGGGTCTGTACTGATATGACAGCTCGCTAAACGAAGATGCAGCCTGTTGGATCTGGAGTAGCTTGGGGCTCGGGCTAAGGGCAGCTTTTGGTGTAGGTGGAGATAGCGGTGGCATGACATTGTAATCGTAGGGATATGGCTTAAAATGATTATTGTAGCTTGCCTCTGGAACTGCCGTATATAGCTGATTTGGCGGACGCGGTGGAGGGACGTCGTATGGGCGACCTTTGCCTCGGCCTATCCTGATGGGCGGCGGGGAAGGGACCCGTGCTTCTGCTGACACTTGTGGGTATGCCATAGGATAGTCTTTGAGCTCATGAAAAAGAGCTAGAGTTGGATCTAGGGCCGGTAATTCAGTCACTTGAGTCGCTTTGTGTCAAGATTCTGTTGCTTGAAATTGGCAAGTTGAGTGATTTCCAGCTGAACTCATGGGTTGTGAGCCTTGGGGTCAGCCTGTGGCTTGAAACAGCTGCACCCTATCAGATGGCCCGAAAACATCTTCGGCCTAAACAAGGATAGCGCCAGGTCAGATCAGATTATCTTCAAATATCTAGAGGAGACAATGGCAATGGCATCTCATTGATTCTTTCGATAGTTTTTAGCCTTCTTACATCTCGGGCTGATACAGAAAACCATCTACATCGAGCTGTTCTGCCAGATCTAGCAACTCTCCCGGCGTCAACCCTGCCATGGCATTGGCGGCAAAGAGGTCCCATCCTGTCTCATTTGAGACATGTTCCGGTAAATCTGGTCCCCCGTTTTCCTCTTCTTGGACGTCGACATGCTCTTCTATCTGGTTTGGTACTTCCGGCGTCGCGATATTACTAGCCGGCGTCAAAGCAGTTAGTTTCTGTTCCAACTGCTCAAGCTCGACCTTACGCAGCGGAGCAATGAGACTACCTTTCGCGATCAGAGTGTCAAAGACGTAGCGAGCATCATCACGCCATGAATCATCTGAGAGCAGTGATGGGCAGATTATAGGGATGAGGTGGAGGAGAAACGCTGAGGATGAGGCATACTCTATTTGGAAAGGGAGAAACGCCTCTGCGATACAAAATCAGCTTTAGAATTGACCTTCATGGCATAGTACTTACCTATGAGATCTTCATCTGCCAAGGCACGAAGCGTCTTCAAAATTGCCTGCGCTGAGCTAACGCATGACTGTATAAGCGATGCAACCGGTGGAGATAGTGATAAGCCGTGGGTAATCAGTTGTTTCTTTGACTGTTCGATGTGCATATGCAAGGCACACATTATCTGCGGTCTCGTCGTGAGTACGACACACTGGAATAAGGTCAGTTCAGAAATCTCAAATTTGGCGCTGCACTCTGAAACTTACGTGGTGATATTGGAGCAGAAGTCTCGTTGCAATTCGTGACGCTTTGCTGATTGAGTCTCTGAAATGGTTGTTGATGATATTGTTCAGATCACGGTTCAGTTCAGCCAAGTTTCGTAGGATAGACTGCGTATTGCTAAAGAGGGTACCGTCATAATCTTTCCCAACGCCGTATACCGCTCCAAAAATGTTAGCAGCCATTTTGTGGTGGATCTAGGGAGGATGATACCTACTTCCCAGCAGCCGGGCTATTAAGCGGGCAAGCTGAACATGAAGGGTCAAACTGAGTGAGCTCAACGAGCTGTCTGCCTGGGATGGTAGCTTATTGGTGATATCCTCGTCTCGTATGGCACTTGTTGCACCAATCAGTGCAGCGAACTCTTGATCCAGCATGTAGACAACCCAGAATATTATGTGGCATCGCTTGGAGTGCTGTGCCCCAACAGCTTCTTCCGGCATATGTCTGTGAAATCCGGAAAGAACACATATACGGAGAGCTTGTCCGATGTGTTGATATGCTGCTACTCGCATGTCAATCGACTGAAAGTAGATAGCTGCTAGGGTGAGTGCTTGTGCAGAAAGAACAGGATCAAGAGCAATGCCGGCCAACTCAGGCATCAATGGCATCGCCCTTGCAGCATACTGGTACCCCAGTGGACTTCCATCAGTACTCTTCCCACCGAGGAATGCTTTCCCGAAAGCTATCATGAGTAAATACTGCGCATACCACAGCTTACACGAAGCCGCTTTCGCTGAAGCATCTTGATACAGCTCTTTAAAATGCTGAAGAAACTCAGCCTCGTCTATCAAACTCGCCAAAGGGCCAAGATAAAACCTCGCAGTCTGAATGAGAAAGTATGCATAGTCTGATGGAGGTAGATTGGAAATATCCGGTGGTTCATCTGGCATAAGTGGTCTCCACTGTAGTCGGAAGGCCACTCCGTCGAGGTGCCAGGGTAGAGGCTCGTTGTTTGCCTCGGGGAGATGCTTTCCTACCAGGGCTAGGACTCTTCTGCAGAAGGCCCATGATGATGCTGGACCCATGTACCCTGTGGAGATCTGTCAGTATATGCCGATGATTGATGAAGGTAACTTACAATAACGGCCCATGGCTTGGCCGAAGACATAGTCATTGTCGACGAGGGGGTTTTGCCGGAAGGCAGGTTCGAGGACGTCATTGGTGGATAACGAGGCAGCCTCGTTTGTTTCGTCGTTTTCGCCGTGATCTTGAGGTGTTCCAAGAGTAAGGTCTCCATTAACACGTTAGCCAGGATGACAGGTTGTTGGGTGGTAACTCACCTCCATCCCCAACCAGGGAGGCGTCCCGTGTGACTACACCGGAAATACCATAGTCAGAAACAGAAGAGTGCCTTGGACGTGGCCTACTTCCATTACCAAACGACCCTGGCGATGGAAGTCCATCTTGTCGTCTCTCCAAGGCACGGAGGTAACTGCCCTAACAATTAGCCACAGCAAGACTGAAAAAGGTCATGAGACTCGCCTCTCAGGCACCGATACCTTCTTCTCCTCCGCCTCGTATATGCATTTCTCATTCTTCCGTCCACATCTCAGACAAGGCTGCGCCCCCGAACACTTTACCTTCATAGACCGACATCGCTTACAGCTACCCAACAACCACGACAATCAGCAACCGGCTTCCAGCGGGCCAGAAAAGAACTCACGCTTTAGCACATTTCTTAATAATCCGAAATTGACCACTCTGTGTAGCAGGCATCGTTGCGCAATTGACAATGGCTGTTGAGGAGAGAGGTCGGGGTGCTGTTCCGACTTAAGTCTTTTAGCTGGAATATCACTCCGGCACGGTCTTTGCCTAGCGTTCGTGGGGAAAGCTTATCAGCGGCTTTGAGACGGCGCTATCGGCTGCGGAGTCAAAGCGGTCGGAATGAGATCCCGATAGTCGAAGCTTATCACGCGGGCATGTTAGTGTCCTATATCGGTATAACAATCCCGACTTTTCCAGTCGAGATTTGCGTTGGTGTAAGTTGAATGCCGGGTTCAGTGCTTCTGGAAGAGATCACTGTTTCTAAAATTGGCCAGTGCTTTGATGTCAGAACTGTCACAATGACCAGGGTTCTGACTACGTTTCGCTCCGCAATTGCATCAAGGTCAGTCAGAAAGACTTGTCGGAGTCGGCCATAGTTATTTTTCAGAGGCACAGTATCTGACCCTCAAATCTAGGCCATCAACGTTGCATGCACGCAAATGCCTGATAACAAACACATCAATGCGACTGAACTCGTCAGCTGCAGCTGCAGCTAAGCCTGCATTCTCAGCAGTGCAACCAATCACTAATTTCGAGGAAACGATAGCCAACAGACCAGACTTTGATCACTCCAGCAAACCCATCGAGATAACAAAGTCCCCAGACCCATCATGGTCATACGGGGATGGTGTGCGCACTGGTCAATCCCCCACTGACAAGATCCACCGAGAGATCGACCCGTATTCGCCTGACAGATCCGTCGGGCAGAACTACCGACTTTTAATTTCTGGTATTGCACCACGGCCTGTTGGTTTCATCAGTACTGTTTCCGGTGACGGCGGAGTAAAGAATTTGGCGCCTTTTAGTTATTTTCAGGTCGTTGATCATGATCCGCCCATGTTCATCGTTAGCTTCTCATCTCGCTTTGGATCGGCTAAGGACACGTATCAGAATCTGAAAGATACTGGGGAATGTGTCATCAATACCGTTTCGGAGAATATGATAGAGGCGGTTAATGCTTCGTCAATTGATGCTCCATATGGAGTATCGGAATGGGATATCACCGGCTTGACTGAAGCTCCAACAACGACAGTCAAGCCATCACGCGTTAGAGAGTCGGTACTTTCTATTGAAGGGCAGGTCGTGGATATCAAAGAGTTTGAGAGCCATAAACCAGGGATGAGTAGCTATGGAATAGTTCTCATCAAGGCTACAAGGTTTTGGGTTCAGGCAGATGCCACCAATAAGGATTTTAGCCACATTGTACTCGACAAGCTACGACCCATCGGTCAACTTGGTGGCATGTCGTATGGGCGGATATCCTCGACTTTCGAGCTTCCGAGGACAAGATGGACCGATGAGCAACCTAAGAGTAAACTATTGACTCAGTTGGAGAAAGAAAAGGCGCCATAGCAAGGCGTGTTCCACTTGCCTTACTGTAGAACTTCATCTTATATAGATCAGCATCAGTTCAGCTCCAATCCTAGATCGACTCAGTTCTCATCATGATTTTATACGAATCTCAGCAGTTTCCAATTTGTTTTCCTATGTATTGTTTATCCTAGTATTCTACGTCGGAGCTCCTGTCTCATCGCCAGCGCCATATGCTGCGTCCTCTCAACAGCACCACGATTCTCCACCGCTCGTCGGTATAAATAATTGATACACTCCTGTACTGAGCCCCAAGGTAAACACTTGTATATCTTTGGTGTCTCGGCAGTTACTCTGTCTTCCTTAACAGCCAGCGCGTGATCCTGCAGCAGCTTGCAACTCAACTCATCAGCCATTCCCATGATCTGAGCACACTTCATAGGCACTGTGGGAAGACCAGCCTCAAGCCGCTTTCGGTGTGTGCCTAGAGCCTTCTGCGCACTCTCAGCGTTATGTGTCGCCAGAACGAGTGCCGCGTCTGGGAAGCTGAGGTTGGCAGCTCCGTCGGGCACTCTTTGAGAAATTAGCATGTCGGCAATATCGTTATATGAATTGTCCGTTTCTTCTTTTGTATCGTGAATGAGGGATCTGATCTCATTCTCTATATATGCACCGCGAACTAGCTTGATGCCCACAGTCCAGCCTTCTTGGGCCGCGAGTTTGATATGCCTTTTCGCGTTTTGTCTGGCGCCTTTGAGATAAGCTTGAATGGTGTTGTAAACCAGAGCATTCCCGTGCCGATTGTGTTCGCGCATCAGAGTGATGGTCCACTCGTCTAGTGTAGGTTGCATAGCTTGTTGTTCCGCGTCTATCCAGAGTTGACACCCACGCTTTCGGGTCTCGCTACAAATATCGTTGAGAGCCTTGTGGAGGTAGCTATTCATAGGTCTGCCAGCCCGTAAAGCGTCTACGGCGATGGGTCCGGCACCAGTCACCCTGAGCTATGTAAGTTACTTGTCATTTGCACTGAAGTAGGGTACTTACTTGACAGCTAGAAGATCACCAGCCTCAATCATGTTAAGAGTATCAATGTTGCCCTTCTTCCATTCATCGATCATATCGTAGCACTCTTTTGGATAGTCCTCAACGCCAGTGGTCGGGAGCTTCACGTTGGGATCCAACACGACGTCTTTCGAATATCCAAGAATGATGCCATGGAAGCCAAGCTTCTTGATATACTTGACAGTATTTGACACTTCTGGAATGCTGTTCCCAGCGCAAAAGTGGTCATAGATAGTCCATTGTAGAATCCGACTGAGCACTGGGTTCTTATCGGGGTTGAGGATGGCCGAGTTGGACTGTGTGATGAGCGCAATGAATGCGAGTGACGGCCGTAGTAGCCACTTATTCGCCATTACTGTTGTCAAGGCAACGGAACGCAGGAGCACTCCCATAGGTATCTTGGATAGAGGTGATGATTCCTCCGCCATGCGTGCCTGAGGAGGCTTCAGAGAGGTTCTCAGCGCCGCATTGGTAACCGTTCTAATTTGCGGCTGGATGTGAAGGCGGGATAGAGGTAATAAACACCTTTGATGATGAATAACGGTTCTGGAAAGCATGTTGAAGTAGATACGTTTCATGGCCCAATGATGATGAAAGGCTCCTAGCTTATCAGAAGATGGCCATGGCTTCATATATTCTCAGGAAGCGCATTTGTCACCATCACTCCCCCACTACCCATCCCCCCAAACTATCTGACAGCAATCCACAACCAGCGAATGAGAAATGTCGGAACGGTTCGCCGACACTTCCGTTCCTATCTTTTAGCTTTGAGAGCAAACCTCGCATGACCTAACAGGCTCTCTCTACCACAAAACGCATGACGTTATGCGGAGAAGGTCATGAGGACGTGATACTGTACTCATGCAGATCTCGCTGATAAGTGCCGGGACCAATGGCACCAGAAGGTGGAGAACCGATTACGAGCTGGATTCGCCCGCATTTGAGGTGTTGCCTGACTTGTCAGTTGGAGTGTCGGAGCGAGATATGTAGTCGGGATGGCATCCCGACTTCTCTCGGCCTGCTCTGTGCCTCTTGACTTATAAAGCGATTGACTTTGAGATAGTATACAGATTCTTACCGCACACTACTCCAAGATCTCTTGCTCACTGCGATTTCAGTAGCCGATCATGTTCAGATCTCTTGGTTTTCAGCATCGGCCTCTGGCTCGACTTGGTGCTCTTCACCAGCACAAGCCTAAAGCTCTCTTAGCAAGCCGGTATTTGAGTCTGTGGAACCCACCAAAATTCGAGAATGAGAAAATGGCAAGTCGGTTGAGGCATAAAGTGCTTCGCACTAACATGATATCGTAGTTCGAATACGCCAAGGGCTCTCCAGAACGAGCCCAACTCACAGAAAGTATCAAGAAGCTCAAAAGCTCGTTCCCTGTCAAGATCCCCATTCAAATCAGTGGCGCCGAGGCAAGTTACTCTTTCTCTCAGAGATCTTCAAATACTTACATCAACCCAGATCACCAGCAAACAAATTCTTAAGCAGAAAAACCCATCAAACCACAAAGAGGTCGTGGCAGAATACGCAACCGCCGCGCCCGAGCATGTCAACGCAGCTATAGACGCCGCTCTCAAGGCTAAGCCCGCTTGGGAAGCTCTGCCGTTTGAAGACCGCGCAGCCATCTTCCTTCGTGCCGCTGAGTTAGTGACTGGTAAATATCGCTCTGATATTGTTGCAGCTACAATGCTCGGCATGGGCAAGAATATCTGGCAAGCTGAGATTGATGCCCCAGCTGAGACAGCAGACTTCTTCCGTCATTACATCGATGAGGCTTGGAAGCTTTATGCTCAGCAACCGAAGGTACAGACGCCAGGTGTATGGAATAAGATGGAGTATAGACCATTGGAGGGCTTTGTATACGCGGTGTCCCCTTTCAACTTTACTGCTCTTGGGGCCACGCTTGTCGGGCCAGCAGCCTTACTCGGGAATGTTGTTGTTTGGAAGCCTTCTGACTCAGCCATCCATGCAAGTTGGCTTCTGTACCAGATCCTTCTTGAAGCTGGTCTACCAAAAGACGTCATCCAGTTCTTGCCAGGCGAGCCCAATGAGGTCACTGATGCAGTCCTGAAGAGACCTGAGTTCGGTGCTTTGACCTTCATCGGCTCTACCAAGGTCTTCAAGGGACTACAGAAGAAGATCGGCAACGGTATCGGAGATGAGATCTACAACTCGTATCCCCGCGTTGTCGGAGAGACCGGCGGCAAGAACTGGGGTCTTGTGCACCCAACCGCAGATGTCAAGAGTGCTGCTCTCAACACAGTTCGTGCAGCTTTTGAGTATCAGGGGCAGAAGTGCTCCGCTAACTCTCGAGTCTACGTCGCTGAGTCAGTATGGCCTGAGTTCAAGAAACATCTTCAAGAGCAGGTCTCTGCTTTGAAGGTTGGCGACGTCGAGAACTACGAGAACTTTATTAACCCGGTTATTCATGAAGCTTCATTTGACAAGCTTAACAAGATTATCGAAAATGCCAAGAATGACAAGGACCTGGAGCTTGTCGTTGGTGGCAAGGCTTCCAAGGACGAGGGATACTACGTCTACCCAACAGTCTATCAGACTACCAACCCTCGTCATGAAATTATGACACAAGAGCTTTTCGGTCCTATCCTTGGCATTTACGTCTTTCCAGATAATGAGTGGGAGGAGACCCTAAAGCTCCTTGACACAACGTCGAGATACGCCTTGACAGGCAGTATCTTTGCGAAAGACCCCTACGTGTTACGCCATGCTCAGAACGCTCTGAAGCACGCTGCTGGCATGCTGTATCTGAACACAAAGTGCACTGGTGCAGTGGTGGCTCAGCAACCGTTTGGTGGTTCTCGTGACTCGGGTACTAATGATAAGACTGGAACTATGGCCCATTTGCAGAGGTTCGTAAGCACAAGGACGATCAAGGAGGAGTTTGTGCCGCTGGAGAAAGTTTTATACCCCTCCAATGAATAATTCTTTGCTAGCCATCATAGAGGACTGCTGAAGTCCTAGCTCAATACAAAAGTCTCCAGGTTCACTCCTCGGCTCTTGAGAGCTTCTGGTTCTAATCTCGGATCAAAGTCCACGATTCTGCCATCATCCGTCTTCCGGAAGAAATCATACACTTCTGGGTCATCGCCTGCAAGGTCTCGCCCCAACTCCTCTACTGAAACACGCTGCCATCCTGCAAGAGGCTCCAGCCTAGGGTCTTCTGCTGTAAGCTCACCTGTTTCAAGGTTGCGATAGCGGGCATAAGACCGTTGTTCGGCAACGGGATCATAGAATAGCTGGGCTTGCCACTGGGGCGGAAGAGGACCTAGCAAGCCTTGTGTAGCTTCTATATCCCACACATAGCAGTCACTCAGGAACTTCCAGGTGTTATCTTCACATGGACGGAGGAGTACTGGGAAGTCACAACCTAGAACGACGCAAATAACATCCCCTAATTCTATCAGCATGAATCCAGGATATCATGGTTTCCCACATACCTGGCTTTGCGAAAGTACAGGCCAAGCCAATACTACCCCTCTCAGTTGTGACCATTGCTCTACCTTTGGAACGTGTCCAGATGACATATTCCATCATGTCTCCACGAGTTAGCTTTGATACTGGTGTCGAGGCTGTCGAGAGAAATTCAGTTTTGAACCTCCCTTTGACATGCTCAAGGGTAAATCCCTCGGCAGGACGACGTTCAATTCTTCCATCTTGGATAAAGGTGGCCGCAAAAGCATCCGAATAGGTGCCCCCACCAGGGCACGGGTCTGTGAGAGAACATTCAGGCTCCCAAGATCTGATAGCACGAATTGCTGTTTCACCATCGTCCCAATGATCAAAGGTCTTTTCAGAAACAGACTTCACTGTGTCGAATCGTATACCAACTACCTTTAGTAAGTTCGGCGCTTGGTACTCATAGTGTAGAGCAGAGCATCCTGAGGCATAGTGGTGTGATACTCTCCGGCCATATGGATCCGCTTCAGAAAGATCGGGGACCCAAGAGGGGCAAGTATCCTCATCGGGGTTTCGAGGACGGCCACGCAGCTCCCATCGATTAAGAGCCTTGGTACTAGCTAGAAAGCAGGACTTGTACAGCTCGTTGACAGGTTGTTCATAATCCGGCTTGATCTCACTTGCAAACCTCGTTGGAAGAATAGCCAGTAATCCATATATCTTGTCATGAGAGTCTGAACAAAGCCGGGCTTGATATGCGTCCAGAGTATGTTCCAGTGTTGCTCCGATAGGGTTTTTTGCTACGCTTCTCATGACACTGATAGAAATCCGAGCCATGGGCATTTCGTTTTTATGCAAAAGGCATGCAGCTGCACGACGGAACAAAGGCCAAGAAATAATTGCGTCGCCACTCTGCATTATGGATTCGCGATTCGCCATAATAGCTTCTTGAACTGTCCAAAGACGATGGAACCAAGACCGGTCGCCGAGCTTTTTCATCGCTGACCATACCTCGTCGGAAAAGGAAACTGGTACATCGCTCTGCCACCAATCGAAATCGGTCGTATCCGGGGATGACATTATCAAACCGTTCGTTGTCTTCTCAATCTGAGCTCCAATATGAGCCAGCTCAGAGAAAAGCAGCCCTATGTTGTGCTGTTCGGGGCCAAGCCAGATAATAACTCGGCTGCAGTCCTGATAGATACTTGACATCCGAAGAACTTGAGTAGCCCTTTCGATATCGTCGTTCTGGTTGATGCAGATGGCATCCACCCACAGCACGCGCTCTTTATCTTTGTATCTCAAGTGTCTGAGTGCCGTAGCTAGATTCCTCCCAAGTTTGATACTTCCCAGACACTCGCCTGCTTCTCCCTCGACGGTAGCAACCACAGGGTCACGCTGCCGGCCCCAGACATAAGATAGAGCTTCGAAGGCGGGTTGTGCGGGATTTAGAGGTGGGAGTTCGTACAGTGCTGGGTCTATGGTTGGGTCTGGGTGTTGCCAAGTATGAACCCTCCCACTTCCTTCGTCACTCTCGTCGCTTCCATCACTTTTCTCGGATTCCCCACTTGATGCATCATCAGATTCGCCCATGAAGACGAATCTGCCTTCGACGGTTTCAACGACTTCCCATCCTGGAGGGAGCGTTCTTTGCAGTTGTTTCCAGGATATGCGCTGTGACCTAGGTCGCTCCGGTTTCCTCAAAAGTTCATGTGAGATTCGTAGTCGAATATCCTCGTCAGGATTGCCAGGCAGTAGATGAAGCAACCTAATATGGAGTGGAGACTCGAGTGCCCGGTATTTGTAAAGCTGGCCTCGATCAGCCTCGGATTGCGGTCTAGTCATTTCTATCTTCGAGTTACCATACGTACGATATAAGGCCTGTTTGTGCAAGCGTAAAAGAAAAGGAAATAATGATGTGAAGGTGAGAAAATAAGCCCAAGCCTAGCTGCGGCCAATCAGAGACACAGCTGTCTACAGACAGTCCCCGCTGAACCATCGAATTTTATACACTTTTTAAACATGGCTCTCAACCTCTGCCGATATTTCCTCCAATATTCTTTGGGCCCACCCTAGGTCCGGGGCTTCACCTGACCACCGATTGATTGTCCACCGCGCAATTTCCAACGCCTCTTTCCAACCTGTAGGGAGTGATATGCGGCCACTCTTAGCCGTAGCCAGCAAGATCAAAGCTTTCGTCACACAAGAACGTGCAATATACCACGTCCCATGATGCCGATTATGCCCATACGTTCGGAAGAGGTGTTCTACACACAACTCGAGACATCTTTGCGCCAGTGGGATAGCTCGACTGTAGTGTGCATCTTCTGGCGATTGGTGAAGTGTATAGAAAAGAAAAGGGCGGTGTATCCATTCTCGACAAGATAGTTCACGGTTTCTCAAGAACTGTGCCAGCTCGTTGTTGGCGTGAGCTGCGTTTTTGGGGTCGATTTGAGGAGGAATATGCGAATACCTGGCACATATTAGCGCTATTCCTACGATTAAAAGAAGGACTCACCAAAGATCTATTTGTTCGTTAAACTCCTTGCAATGCTCCATGGCTTCACAGATATTATCATTCCAACCTTGCTCTCCGCTCCGGGCCATCACATCCATGGCTCGGTTCATCATCCTTCTATAGGAAATCTCTGCCAAGTAGTAGAACCAGCTCTTCTCTTCTTCTGGCACAATATCGTCGTCAAAAGTGTCCCCCCGGTCATAGGCCGATGGGGAAGTCAGTTCTATTGGTGGAGAAGGGAACATGTCTTGATAGTCGCACTGCGCGATACCACTTGGCGGTAACGGTATCTCATACCGCAATTCACTACAGCGAACTTGTTAGTTTAGGTCATTGAAAAACAAAGGCTGGCTCCACTTACTATTCTGTTTTGACGCAAGACCAATACAGTCTTTGTTCAAGTCGGCGAGTTTCCTGCGTGGTTGCCTGGCTCGACTTCTTCTGACTGCGAGTCCACAAAATGCTTCGCAAATCGACGCATGCTCGATTAAAGTGAAACCAAGCTTGTAGTGGGTGAAGGCAGTACATCTCATATATACCACAGAGGAACAAGCACTGTATATATAGGAGTGATGGCTGGAGTAGTCCGAGTCTTTTCTTTGCTGCCAGGTAGTATGATGCAGCGGTATCCGGGTCCACGACCGTGGTTGCTGATGAGCGAGTAGAGGCAGGAGAGCCGTCAGCATTTGCCTCCGTGTGAAAAGGTACCGACAAGCATGCTATGGCGCAAGATATCAACTTAAGATAATCAGTAGGATCCATTGAAGCGAGTTGAATGAATACTTACAACGAGGCAAGACGCGCCGTCCCATCTTGGTCCATTCTCAGCTGCTTCTCTGACCTTCTTCTTATAATCCTTGACATCCAGAATCGGGTTCTTTACATGCACGTATGCGAGAAACCGTTTTGAGAGAGGAATGAAATCCTCCTCCTGGACGCCTCTCCCAGCTGAGACGCCCCGGGCATCACTGGACCTTACTTCTACATCCTCATCTAGCTCCAAGACGAAGGAGTGGCCTTCAGGCACTAGGCCTTGAAATATTGGCCACCGCATAATACTCTCACAATTGTTTGATGCTGAAGGAAAGTCAGGGCGGTCAAGAACCTGCAGTACATCATCTTCAGGGACAAGAGTCGTCACGTCGCTCGATGAGTGTATTGGAGCAATATGCAATGGCTGGGTGATACTAGCATGCCCTGCCGATAAATTAGATGCTCCTTGCGGTGAGTCGTATGACCCTGAATCATTTACAAGTACTGCTAGAGGCCGAGACTCAAGAAGAGACACAACATGGTTGAGTCGATCCAGGATAGTCAAACTAGCAGGATCATAGCTATCCAATCCATCAGTCAGAGTACAATGACCGTCAGTCTGCTACTAACCTTGAGTAATCACTACCAGGGCCAGAGCCAGGATAGACGCACTGAGCACCGCTCCTGGAGCAGAACCCACAGACTGGCCGGACATTGTCACATTTGGTCTTTCTCAATCGGCAAGATTGGCAGGCTGTCACGGCACGCTTGTGGTGATACATGGCTGCCGTGCGTTGTCGCTTATTGCCCTGTCCCTGCTGATCCGAGGAACTGGCACCGCCCTGGCTGAATATTGCGGAGTGAGCAATTGGAAAGGATCTTGAATAAGGTAGAGGAATGTCGGGGAGTAGCGGAGATCTTAAGTTTATGGTGGTTGATTTTAGTGTAGCTTTAGTCTCGCGGAGTAGCGGAGACTAGCTCAGATCGGTGTTAGCTGGTGTTGACTAGTACCCTACATCCCTCTGAGCCATCTTACGGCAGACCGTCTGGGAGCAAGAAAACGTAGGGCCTTAACATAGGTAGCGTAACATTAAGATCAACTCAGTGAAAGGTATCCTAAACTTATGCTGAGTTACCTAAGTCTCTCTATTATTTGGGATTAAGTTCATGAGTTTTCATATTTCTCCTAGTGCACGTTTGCATGTTGGGCGTCCTTCGTTTAGGTTTTATGCGAGGGGCATTGTCAACGGTTCATGCGTATCATACTTTGACGAGAAATCTCATCTCTGCCCGTCCTATGTTATCAACAAACGCATATATCATTCATCTTTATCTAGTCCTGAGGAAATCTGGAGCCGCCCTGCTTTCTAACCTCATCCATAATCTCCATGACCCGAATAGTCTCAGCCCAGGGTATAGTATCGTTCTCAACCTTGCCAGCAGCAATATCAAGTGCCACTGCATCAGCCTCCCAGTAAAATCCCTTACCGGGTCTCTCAAACTCATATTTCTTCCCATCACTCTCTCCGTCCTTGTAAACGGTGAATGATGCAGGAACCGAACCTGCAAAGCCTTCTACAATGATATGGCCCTTGGTGCCTTCGACACGACAGAAAGCCTCTGGAGTTTTGACTTTTGAGTTAGAGGTCAAGATACCCTGCTTTCCATCGGGGTACAGGAGGATGATCGAAGTGCCGATGTCGATACCGTCAACAAGAGTTTGAGCGGCAGTGATCTTTGGTGTAGTTGCTTTTTCACCTACACCGGCATCGAGGGTCACAAGGCCCCACGTCAGACTGTAGATACCAATATCCAACAGGCTGCCAGCACCAAGAGATAGATCTTTCAATCGTGAATCAGGACCCTTTGATTCGATGTTCTGGTTCATGGCAAAGTCTGCAAACACTCGAACTACATCTCCAACAGCTTTGTCCTCGTGGATGACCTTCTGGAGGGATTTAACCAGAGGAAAGAAGCGAGTCCACATAGCCTCCATAATGAATACGCCTTTCTTCTTAGCTGCATCCAGAACCTCTCTTGCCTCCCTAGCATTGAGAGTAAATGCCTTTTCACACAAGACATGCTTTCCGTGTGAAATTGCATCGAGGCAGTTCTTCTTGTGAAAGCCATGAGGAGTTCCGATGTAGATGATATCAACATTGGGGTCTTGATAAGCTTGCTCATAGCTTCCGTAGATGGATGGAAGTTGGGTCTTTCCTGGCATGTGTGTCTCAACGAACTTTGTCCCCTTTTCAACGGAAGATGATCCAATGGCTTGAATGTGATGTCTAGCTTGGGCATCGTCTCTTTCAATGAGGAGGTCCTTGATAAACCATGATGAGACCAGGCCAGTGCCGATGATGCCCCATCGTAGAGATGGTTTTGATTGAGACATAGTGATAGAGACTCTGGACGAGAAGCAACAAGATGTCTAGAACAAAGACTATTAGAAGCCGGAAGGACAAAAGTTGCAGAATAATAAATGAAAGCATCGATATTCATATCATACGTCAACTTCGGCTAAATGCAGTCCGAGATGGAGTACGGAGTAACTTCTCCACTGTTTAGCGTAACTCCGCTACTCCCCGACTCCAACCTCGCCCCCTCCGGCATAACAACGGGAAATCCCCTGGTCCTGGTCCCTATCCTGGTCCGGTCGATAAGCTTAATCCGGATAAGCCAAGAACTAACCAGGGATATTCAATACTATGATGATATTTTCGAGGACTTGACACGGCCTCTCGTGCGTTATCAAGGCCTGAAGATATCATGATGGCAGATGGATCGGCTGGAAACACTTAAGCAATAGTTGATGACGCTAACCTGAAATGAAAAATCGTACACCTGTGAGTACCTAGGCTAAAGGACTAACATAAACTTGCAAATCATGTTCCTAAACCATTATCCCAACATCTCCAATGTCCAATAAGATCAATAGTGGTAACTTGACCCCAAAATGCCTTGTATGGAAGCCTAGTTGGCGATCTCAACCTGCTTCGCATTGCCGCCCTTCTGCCCCGTGTTCTCCTCTCCAATAGTTGATTCAACCCTAGCCAACTTATCCTGGTCATCAAGCTTTCCTTCAAAGACTTCTCGAATCTCCTCAAGCGTATGACCCTTGGTTTCGGGGAACAAGAACCAAATGATGACGAAAAGAACTGCGAGGATACAACAAAACACAATGTAGTATTTCCAAGTGATAGCCTTCATAGCGATTGGGTTCACCTGGTTACCAACAATAAGACCAGCGAAAGTCGAGATGTAGGTGATGGAAAGGCCACGTCCTCGGAGGGTATACGGAAAGATTTCGACGGGGTAGGCTTGGAGAAGGGGCGTCCATGCGATGTCATAGAATAGATAGAAGATGAAGATGAAAGCCACCACCGCACGGCCTGTCGCCTCATCATGGCTGCTGACGAAATACGCAGTAAGGCCGGTCCAAATGATATAAGAGACAAGCATGCCGCCCGTAGAGAGCAGGAACAGAGTCCGGCGGCCGAGTCGATCAACCATCATGGCTCCCAGGAAAGTCGAAGCGAGCCAGTTGAAAATCTGAAGAAGTCCGTTGATGAGGGTCTGGTCCTTGACCTTGATGATACCGATCGTGTTGAGTACGAGAACGAGATAGTAGCTGACGACTCCGACGCCGTTCCACTGAGCAAACCAACCAACGATGACAGCAATAAGCGTGCGCTTGCGGTTAGCTGGAGTACGGAATAATTCAGCCCATGAGACGGCAGAAATAGCGTCGGCTTCCTGGGTGAGTGCCAGTTCGATTTCTTGCATCTCAAATTCTACGAGGGGAGACTCCAGATCTCCACCTGCGTGGAATTCGGCAAGGACTTTTCGGGCTTCCTCCTCGCGGCCTTTAGAGACAAGCCATCTAGGTCGGTTATGTAAGCTTCTGGGAAGTTATAGATTGATGTGAAGTTCTTACCTGGGGGATTCTGGCAGGAAATAGAGGCCCAAGAGCTGGATGACAGGCAACGCACCTTGGAGCAGAGACGGAATTCGCCAGCTCCAAGTTGTCGGGTTCTTGAAGGTGCCATAAGTACACCAAGCGGCGAAAATAGAGCCAAAGTACTAAAATGGCATACAAAGTCAGCATGCCGTAGTAACCAAGACAGAATGAATCTAGACTTACGAAAAAGGTGTTATACAAAGCAGTCACTTTGCCTCTCTGAGTTGGGTACGCAAGCTCGGTGATGATGATAGGGCTAGGTTGGCCGATAAAGCTAGTGAAGAAACCTAAGAAGGCTCTCGCAACGATGAAGCTGTGTAGGTTCTGCGAAAGACCCTGTAGAGTCGCGAAGCCAATGCAGGTGACGAGACCAATAAGAATGGGGAGCTTGCGTCCCCAGCGATCACAGATGTAAGCTACCACGAAGAGAGAGATGACTTTGCCGAGCGGATAAACAGAGTTCATGAGTCCGAGAAGCGCGCCCTCCGGGCTACCGAAGAACTCACGCCATTGAGGCAGAGTTTGGAGACCGTTCATCATTGACCCTGAGCCATGTCAGAGTTGGGCTTGATGCTCTGAGGAGGAAGAGAGTATACCATCGTAACCGACGGAGGCGGAAGAGAATAGAGGCACCAAAAGACAAAGATTGAGCTTGATCAGATGCCAAGTCATGTACCATGGCTTTGGATTCTCAGGGAGGACCTGTATAGAATAATCGTTAGTCTGTGGAACGAAGAACGTGAGGGGTAGATAAGGCGTCGTACTCGTGAGAGCTCCGATTCAACAGCCAATTCGGACTCTTTCTTGCGTGAAAAGACGCCCATGATCACAAGTAAGAGTGCAAGATGCAAGACCAAACAGTAAGGTCAGCGCGTCGAAGAACCACAATAACTTGATGGTTTGAGGAATGAAGAGGTCCAAAAGGGGGGATGATAAGCTCCTTTTAAAGCACTCAGATGCTTGCTCGCGTAGACCCCAGATTTTGGTTCCCTGTAACCAAGGAAACTTGGTGACCCCGTGGGGGAGAAGATCAAGTATGGTTACATTTTAGCATGGTCCGAAGCCAGGGATCGAGTCATGATCCTTTCGCGTAGTAGCGGAGCTGAATGCTCTTTTGGTGTCGGGGAGTAGCGGTATGTGGGGAACACAGATGGGAGGAGTGATACTCCAATCCACAGGGTACTTCGCATTGATGACAGAGGAGATAAAGGATAAATAGCTCTTCTTTAACTCTTGCAACCTTTAGCTTATACCCTTTTTGTTACAGTCTTTGAGACGAATCATTCATTCATTCAAGACCTCTTTCACTCTATCACCATGTCAGGCACATCACATCGCATCCTCAGGGTCGGGGTCATCGGCTGCGGAGAGATCTCGCAAGTCGCCCATATTCCCAATATCAACTTCCTATCCCACAAGTTCCAAACAACCTACCTCTGCGATATCTCCAAGCAAGCTCTAGCACACTGCACCGCCAAAGTCCAAGGCGGGACTCCCAAAACAACTACTAACCCTGAAGAACTCTGCTCCTCACCAGATGTCGACGTGGTATTGATCGCCAACGCAGACGCATACCACGTTGAGCACGGTATACTAGCTCTCATTAATGACAAGTACGGTCTTATTGAGAAGCCAGCGGCCACTTGTTTCCGAGACATAGACAGACTTATTGAGGCGGAGAAGGTTTCAACAGGCAAAGTATTTGTTGGAACGATGCGACGTTACGCCACTGCTTTTATCGATGCTGTGGAAGAAGTTGGGGGTATGGAGAAGATTCAGTATGCTAGAGTGAGGGACATCATTGGACCTAACTCCACCTTTGTCGAGCAGAACGGCACCTTTCCTCGGAAGTTCAATGACTTCACTGAGGAAGATGGCCAGGATAGGAGCCGTCGAGAAGCTGATATTTTCGAGCAAGCTCTTGTAAAGGAGTTTGGAGTGCCCAGCACACCTCAGTCACAAAGAATGCTAAGAGTTCTGGGAGCGTAAGTCATCTAAATCATATGATATAATACAATTACTAACTCATGATATAGCCTTGGGACCCACGATCTTTCAGCAATGCGCGAGATTCTCGGCATGCCCAAATCCGTCGCCGGCGCTGTCCTAACCCTCCCCGGTATCTTCAGCGTACTGTTCCAATATGATGACTTCCCAGTCACATATGAATCAGGTCTCAGTGGTGTGCCTCAGTTCGACGCGCACATCGAAGTCTACTCTGCCAATAAAATCGTGAGAGTCAACTTTGACTCTCCTTACGTCAAGGGTCTGCCAGTGATTATGACGATTCGAGAGAAGATTGATGAAGGTGGATTTCAGGAGAGGATCATCAGGAAGACGTATGAAGATCCGTATACATTGGAGATGCTGGATCTCTATGATTGCGTTGTTGGGGAGAAAGTGCCTAAGACGAGCGCGGTGGATGCTCGGAAAGATGTTGAGCTGTTTGAGATGATCTTGAAGGCTGGTGCTGATAGATTTAAGGGTTAGATAGACTTTAGACTCATTCATAGAAACAACTCACTATTTCTTGCAGAAAGTTGATTAACGGACTCAAAGAAAGGTCATTATTGGTTGTAGGAACTTGATGTTCGAGATGCCAAGCTATGCATTCGTCATAGGGTTATGAACTAAGCCAGATATTTAGGGTCAAGACTCGACCTCGACCCCGCAACTCATCAAGATCATCACCACTTCAATATTACCTTCGTACTGGAAATCATGCAAGCAATACCCATATTATCTCCCCTATCAGACTTCATTACCTTGGAATGCGAAATACCTGGCTCCAAGCACGATGACCCTCGAACCAAACGACCTCTAAGAGCATTCGACAAGTTTATCCCGCCAACCTTTCTCTGGTTGCACCTAGAATCTGCGTTATGGTTTTCATATGTCCAACGCCTTTGGGAAGTTGGCAGCCAACTTGGTCGAACTGTCCTGGTACTTCTCTCCCTGGTCTTATTTGTCTTGCCATGGTTCTTTCGCGGGTGGATAACCAGCGTCAATCGACTCAAATCAGCCACCACAGTAGCCCTTTTGCACCAAATCTTACTCTTAGCTGTGTCCTTTCCTTTCTTTATCTGGGAACTTGTTTACGCACTTCGCTGCTGGGAAGCGACACGCTTTCTTTGTTGTGTTGCTCTCCTGGTTGTGGCGGTTGCAGCAGGGGCTGTCAGAATGTTACGGTGGTGCAAGTTCGTCGGCAACGAGCGAGAGAAGAGGCTTCCTTCGACCACAGATGCACATTCTGCACTAGAACGATATGGCTAAGCCTCTTTTCAATAGAGTAGACAACATCCAGAGTCAGTCAGGCGAGGCATTCCCAAGCAATGCTTGGAGCGGTCTTGTTATCACTTGACAGTGGTTCACAGTCTTAAGAAACTCGAGCATTTTTTAAAGGAGTGTATTAGTTAGATTTTTATCGTGTCCGACAAAATCAATGCTCTAAATAAGTAAATATCAAGAATAGTAGCTCAATCAATGCCATAGCAACTCATAAAGGACTGTTCCAAGCAAAAATCAACAAACACCATATCTATCTATGCACGCTAGTAATTTTCTATGCAACTCTATGCCAATGTAAAGTCATTACTGGTAAATTTGAAAATGAATGCCTCTTACTTGGGGCAGACGGGCTTCTTCTGAGAGCAAGCGTCCTTCTTGCAGCATCCCTTGAAGCCGTTGGCGCAGACCTGGAAGAAACCGGTGCCAGGGCGACAAGTACCATCAGAGCGAGCCTTAACCTTGAATGTCTGGGCGGGCTCGTAGGTGCCGGTCTTGTAGTCGGGGCACCAGGTGTTACCACAGGCATCGCCCTTGCAGCAGCCGCGGAAACCGTTGGAGCAGGATTGGAAGAAGCCGGTTCCGGGAGGGCAGACGGTGGGGTCATCGGAGCGCTTGGCGACGGCGTCGGGGCAGATGGGAGCGGAGCCGGAGCAGGCGTCGGACTTGCAGCAGCCTCGGAAGCCGTTTGAGCAGGACTGGAAGAATCCTGTGCCGGGGGCGCAGACAGTGGGATCGTCAGAGCGCTTTGCGATGGTGTCGGGGCAGATGGGCTGAGATTGAGAGCAGGCATCAGACTTGCAGCATCCACGGAAACCATTGGAGCAAGACTGGAAGAAGCCAGTTCCAGGAGGGCAGACGGTAGGGTCATCGGATCGCTTGGTGTTATCGGGGCAGACACCAGCGTTGCCAGTGCAAGCATCAGATTTGCAGCAGCCGCGGAAGCCATTAGAGCAGACTTGGAAGAAGCCGGTACCAGGAGCACACTGTCCATCGGGGAGAGAAGCAGGAGCAGTCTCGGTGGTGGTCTCAGGCTTGGGCTTGGGGGCCTCGGGCTTGTTGTCGGGGCAGACTCCAGCGGTGCCGGTACAAGCGTCAGACTTGCAGCAGCCTCTGAAGCCATTGGAACAAGACTGGAAGAAACCGGTACCGGGAGCGCAGACAGTTGGGTCATCAGCGCGCTTGACCTTCTTGTCATCAGGGCAGACAGCGTCCTTGCCAGCACAGGCGTCGGACTTGCAGCAGCCTTTGAACCCGTTGGAGCAGACCTGGAAGAAGCCAGTGCCAGGAGCACATTGGCCCTCGGGAAGAGAAGCAGGGGTAGTCTCAGGCTCCCAGTGCTCTCCATCCCCGGTCTCGGTAGGTTCAGCGCACTCCTCGGTCTCAGTAGCATCAGCAGGCTTGGTGATAAAGACAGGATCGCAAGTACTCTCGACGAAATCAGTGCACCACTTTATGGCACAAGGATCAACGGAGCAATAACCACGGAAACCATTGTTCGCACAAGTGTAGAACTGGCCAACGCCTGAACACTCGGTCTGAGAGCGGGCGGTAGGTCCAGCAGAGACATAGCCAGCAACGGCAACGAGGGCAAAGATTGTAGAATGCATAGTGTTATGAGATTTGTCGAAAGAATTAAAACAGTTTTGCTTGGAAATGTGATGAAGAAACTGTGACAGACGACTGAGAAGAAGCGAAGGTTTGTAAGGAAATAAGACCTGACAAAGGAAAATAAGGAAATAAGAGAAAAAGGAAAAGTTGTTGTTGATTTGATGTTTTGTGATGTGATGATGAGAAGAAGGAAATCCATTTCGACGAGAATTGGTGGCTTTCTTATACCAGATTTGCGTACAAGTGAAGCTGTCTGAATGCAGTAAGAGTCTGCATGCCTAGTCTCCGACTCTCAACGGAGGAGGCTGTGACGTCTCACAGCCCTCAGAAGAATAAGCCGTCAGATCGGGCTCAGCCCCTCAGCCCCAAGATCACATTAGCCCTATTTTAAGCTTCAGGGCTCGGTGCAAATTAGGTAAAGTGAGGTTTCCGCAGCAAACAGTAACTGCGCCGTCAGGATGGTCTGGGCTGGTCTTTACAGCCATGTGTCGCTTTTAGTGGCATTTAGCTTGAGCTGTCGAAGCTATTGCCAACATTCCCATGCTTTGGTGGATGGTCAAGATGGGCAATCATTGGAGCAGTAGGCCTAGTAAATTGTAGTTCATGATTTACTTGTTTTCCGGGGAGAGCTGTTCGGGTCTTCGGCATTTAGAATGGAAAACCTCACTGGGCTAATATTCAAGCTTATTGTCACTAAACTCGATGATGTTTTCTCGGTTCAGCTCACTGCTGGGTCTAATTGTTCTTCGGGGGCCATGGCGCAGCAGCTCAGATGGAGCTCTATTACCTTGCAAGGACAGCTTACGCCGAGCATCCATCGGGCTGTCGGTCATGCATGCTATGATGGTACTTGTGCAACGGAAAATATCAGCTTACTACAGACAGGCAGAGTCTTGGTGTTACGTACTAAGCCTTAGCATGGCAATAAGCGGTCTGTCAAAAGCACTTGCGCTACGCCCATGGCCTATCCCTCAAGGATGATTATTGGAGCTGAGAAGATGGTGCATCAGCTGGATTGAAGGATGGTTTACAGCTCAGACTTACCAGCGGCGGAGTTTGCCGTACTGTGTTTTCCGCCCCCGGTGTTTTGTAGTGTATCGTAATTGAATGTCAGATTCTTCGGTATAGCCGATCATCTAGAGCTAGATTTATACGTAATCGGCCATCCAAAGGTAATATCTCATTGATGCGGGACTTTGGCTCTCCATGATTCTTTGGCTTCGTTGTTGACCCGACTCTAGCATTGCTGCATAACAGCTCTTCATACTGTGAGAAGTGGCAGCTTCAGAAAGCTGTGCTTTCAGTCAAACTAATAAGACTTGAGCTTGCTATTAGTGGACGCCATTTTGCTAAGACAAGCTATTATCTAAAGGTGACGCACTCGTCGAGCCGTCCAATGATCGAGAGTTTCTAGAGGCCTCTCTTTGACTAGTAGCTAAAGCCACCAATCCATTGGGTTTTTGGATATAATTCTTTAAGCTTAATGTGACTAAAAAGCTACCTTTAGGATAGAAAGTGCTTCAGAAGCACACAGGACACGGGGCCCATTGCTTTGCGATTGCTTGCTGGCATTCAATGCTTCTATTTATGCCCAATGATGCCAGAGTTACTGAATGAGAACAGAATTTTCCTATTATAGTGAATGTATCTTCTCCCACAGCTAAGGAATACGTTAAATTTATGAGACTAGGCATTCGACATGAGGAGAGGGCTGGATCTTTCGGCGCGTGGACACGACTTTGATGGTCTAAAATTGTAGCAGAATAACAACGCATGCTTCAGAGCTATAGGCAGACGAAAATAGGAATTCAGAGCTCCTATCAGCTCCCAACTAGACTTAGATTCAGAGGATTTGAATGGCCTTAATCAGACCTTTTACATAACTACGACTTCGCCTAGAAGAGGGGTCTAAAACAATCATCATCCTGACACCCTGTCATCTGACGTGATCACAGTTGGAGATGGCTCCCCGCAAAAGATCCTTGAACTAAAATAGATTGGAAAGTTCTGTTCCTTTATTCGAACAAGAGTATGTATGGTGATCCTGGCAAACGGTTGGAAGAGACCAAGTGCCCATAGTGAAAAGCTTTTGAGTTATGATATGGATTCTCAAAGCAGACAAAGACACAATATGAAGCCTTTATACGGCTTTGGTGGCTCTTGAGGCCTTTCTATGTCAGCAGTGACGTGGCATTAAGTAATAGATGCTCTAAAAGTACACATTTGGATGTTTCTGCTCCATTGCCTTGGCTTTGCTTCCGCCAGACTCCTCCTGAATATGAATACCATTCCTCTGCATAAGATCATCATCAGCATCTTGCAACGTAACTGTTTCTTCTTGGCCATCTCCGGCATCATCTGGAAAGTCCATAGTCTCTGACTCGGGTGGTGTGGCATGAATAGATCGTGCCCGCTGGTCTCCTTCCATCAAAGCATCTTGCTGGGTTGGTGAGTGAGTTTGCTCTGATCTACTTCGGTACCATGCTCTTATTTCATCCGCATTTCTCAGTGGAAGGATATCCCATTCCCTTATGCGGTCGTCTTTTCTTTGTGATGAAGGCTTGAGTGAGATATGATTGTTGTTGGGTTCATCGATAGAGTGTACAAGCCCAAAGAGAGCTTCTTCTGTCTCTGCAAGACGAGCTTCTAGTCTTGTTATGAACCCAATTGGAAGACCTCTGATATTTTATCATTATTTACAGTGTTCACAGTGAGTAGGCATGGTGTGATACCTTTTGTTTTGTTCTGGGTAATGGCAGTTGTTTGGATCAGTGGTGCACTGCAGACAGTGCGGCCTGAACAAGAGCCCTTAGCACGACAATCTCTCGTATGGGTATCTGAAACACTTACAGCTGTCTATCGCACTAGCGTGGACTCAATTTAGTAAAAGTCGTTCTCTTTTCCCCAGAATTGCGATCGGGGGATGAGATCTCACCTTGCGCTTCCGCTGCCGACAATGACTACACGCTATCGGATTCAACTGCCTCTCAACCTCTTGCTCAACCGAAGCCTCATTATTCGCCATGTAAACGATTCACTTACACAGGGGCCAATCCTTGTGCAGCATCTGTAAATCGATCGGGGTTCGTCCCCCAGAGTCAAAACGTCGCTCCACAGGGAGAATGACTTGTTCAACCCCGCGTCGGCCTTTTCTTTGTCCGGGCGCGACACTAGCACTTTTGCAGCTTCAGCTTCCTCCCTTCCAAGCCTGGCAGTCCCCAGCATCGTCAATTCCAACTCATCCAATCTTCATTGAGGATGTTGTGTGAAGATGTCTTCTCATCACTCGCCGTACGATAACATCGAGACAGCGTCTCACTCAACACTAGGTCACTCTGAACCTCAAGGCCAGAAACGGAAACACTCGGCTTCACAACCTGGACGCGAATATGGATTGATGCGCGATACAGGCGAGCACGATGCTGCTCGATTCGTGGGAAGTGGCAGTGGAATCCACTATATTCGTGCTGTTCATCTTCGTCTCGCCAAGAGATCGGCATCAAGAACTACAGAACCTGGATCTTCGACTATAAACACGCTTATTCCCGGTGAAGACGACCAACTTCGCCAAGATGCCTCAATAAGAAGAAATCGAGAGCAGTTTCTTTGGAGAGATGATGAAGTCTGTGGGAATGACACAAATGAGACCTTTGAAGACTTGGTCGAGTGGTCGAAGAGTTATTTCGAGGCGTGGCATCCTGTTCTTCCGTTCCTTCACGGGCCTCATGTCCTGGGGTTATTTGAAGAGGTTGCTAAGAATGGAACGCTATTGCTCGACCCTATCGATATGGTCATATTAAAGTCTGTTCTTTCTATATCGCTGGCGGATAGTCGACAGGCCACTCCTTTCAAAAAGCCGGTCCCAAAAGTATATCTCTTCAACAGCGTCGACGATGCGTTGGCGAGCTCACAATTTGCTTTAAGCCAGCCGGCGTCAATCCGTTCAACACAGGCAGCTTTGGCTATCCAGTTATTCCTGACTTCGATGCTTTGCCTCAACGCCGCGTCACGGTTAGGCGGACTTATCGTCAGGACGGCGTTTCATATGGGCCTTCATCGATGCCCTGCTCGATATCCCTTCTTCACAGACAAGGAAGTTTCGGTTAGACGAAGGGTTTTCTGGTGCATCTACATCCTAGAGAGGCTTCTATGCCAGTCTCTCGGGCTACCTCTCGATATACGAGATGACGACCTGGATGTCTGCTATCCCGGCGAAGAGCGCCATACAATAACGAACAGAGAAGAAAATCCTGAAAGATTACAGCTTCTTACGTTTGTGGCTAAACATGCTCGAATACGTGGGCTCATTCTTGAGCTTAGGAACAAGTCTATGCTACAACGACAGGATACCGCAGATCGAGCAGCGTTCGTCCAAGCCGAGCTAGCAAAATGGTTCAACGAAATTCAGGACGCAGTAGAAGAGGACGATCTGGCCGATGCAAGTTCAGCTACTCCAGCAATATCTGAACATCACAAGGTTATGCTCTTAGTTCTGAAACATGAATCGGCAATATGCTTGAACAGACCTGGTCTCGCTTCCGAACATCCCTCTTCATCGTACTCATCCGCCTTTCAGGCATGCATATCAGCTGCCAAGTCTATCCTGATAATCCTCAAGAAACATCGAAACCGCCACCAATTATCTGTAGACTCGACTGGTGCAAAGTCTCAAGCACCCTTGCTGTGGCCTTCTTTTACGTGGTCTATATGGATCAGTGCCTTTGTTCTTATTCATGCTGCCTTTGAAAAACAGGTCCATCTGGGAAGTGCATTGAGGTTCGAACTTCTCTTTCCTTCCCTTTTTCGGCGTTTACTGATATCCTCTTAGACACGTTGCTGCAGCGAAGGATATCCTTGGCCATCTGGCTGCAAGAGATACATCGTGGCCTGAATACTGTCTTGGGGCTATTGATGAACTTACCTCGACAGTGCAAGAACTTTCCCAAGAGCGGCCCACAATGATCGAATCTCCGGTAGATGCCATCATCACAACACGCAGTTTCTCACCTAGTGTTGGAAGTCAAGCACGGAGTGGTGAAAACACAACCCCCACAAGACTTCCAAGAACACAGCATGCTCAGTCTCAAGACGCTGAGACAAGAGATAGCCCAAACTCTATCCCTCAAAACATCTCTTCAAATACCCAAGCATTCCAAGGACTATCCTCCACTCAACCCTTCAGACCACAACAAAAAAGACCAAGGACAACGTATCATTCTACGGGCATCTTATCTCAAGACATACCCTGCTCGCAACCCAACCAAAATCCTCAAGCTCCATATTCCAATGACTTTCTAGCTACACCAAACACTTCACTGAACCCAGAAGGACCACCTGGAATGAACTTGGACAACGTACCGCTGGAAGGTCATGAATCAATGATGTGGTATGACCAGCTCTTTGCGAGTTCATTCAGCGCTATCGACAATCCCTTTCTTGTCAATGCGGAGTTTGACGCTTCTGTTAATCCAACTTGGAATTATTTACGATAGTGTCACTAATATTAATACATTATACCTCCTTCACTTGAGTTACCTTCCTGTCCTTATCCAATACCACTTGTATATGCTTCTTCTCACTTGGTCCCTCACCCTTGAAAAAGTTCTCGCTCTGGAGACGCTCAAGGAATAGCTCATAAGCCGGCATGTACCCCTTCACAAACTCGATAACCTGCTCGTCCGTCATGCCCGGCTTGTGTTGTCTCAATGCCCTCTCCTGACCTAACCTCCACTCGTAGACCTGGACGAGCTTATCTGTACTCAGATGTAGAAACCCATCAAAGTCCTGTGGCCCAGAGAATGTCTCACAGTATCTTCTCAAATTCTTGTTGATCAACAGAAGATGGCTTAGATCATGGCTCGCCAGCGTGTTGGTAAGAGCCCATTCTTTAGACTGCTGTGCCTCTGAGGCTTTAGCTTTCTCCCACTTCCTCTTGACTTCCTCGTCAGTCAAAGGTTTGAAGCCAAGTGCCCAGCCCTCAAAGATTAAAACATCCAGGCCTTGGTCCAGTGGAACTTCTTCCCAGTTCTCAACAGGAACCCTTCCACCCTGACCACTATGAAGGCTCTTGTCGAAAGCTGGCCATTTAACAACTTTCTTGTCACTCTCAACGCGACTAAGTACTTGATCGAAGAAGTTCTTTGCCAGAACTTCGTCGTGAGTTCCAGGTTGGCCACGAGTTTGCAGAAGGCCATTATCTGGGTTCGCTTCTCGAAGAGCTACTAATTCTGGGTGGTCATGATAGAGATCATCGAGAGATACCATGCGAGTCTTGAGATGGTGTAGTTTCGTGAGGGCTTGTGAAAGAGCTGCAGCCCATGTCGATTTGCCACTGCCCTGAAGGCCAGAAAGGCCTAGAACGAATGTCCTTGAGGAGTTCTTCCGATGAGCTTGGATTGCAGGGACAAAGATGTCCAGCACTGTATCAATGGCTTTTGGATCAATCATGGCTACTTAGGTGTAAGATATTGGGTTTTTCGTAATTAAATTGACAAGGGAAGAGTAAGTGATAAAGTGTGATATCCCTCAAGATATCGTGAAAGACAAGGAAAAGAAAAGTCCCTCATCAACTTTGGCACTCTTCTAAGTTATGGACAATCATTCCCCGCATCATAAGCCACTATTCACGGAAAAGCGTCAATCGCAACGGACTTGAAGCGCCGCTCACTTCCTTTCCCGGACCGGGCAAGGCGAAGCTGCAGCGGACATTTCAAAGTCCGCCCTCCTCCACACAAATCTTGCTCTCAATCCGACATCTTGGTATATAAGAGTATAGCATATCAATCTTATACAAACTCATCAGCATCTTCAATCCTCATCACAAGTCTTTACAGAACTCATCATGTCTCCCTCCGCAGTCACCGCCAAGAAGTCCTACAGCATCGCCTCGATCCCCGCTGATGGAATCGGTCCTGAGGTCATTTCTGCTGGTATCGAGGCTTTGAACGCTCTGGCCGATACTCTCCAGACTTTTGATCTTGACTTCACTCACTATGATTGGAGTTCGGATACTTACAAGAAGACTGGGAAGTATATTCCTGACGGTGGTCTTGAGCAGTTGAAGAAGCACGATGCTATCCTCTTCGGCGCTGTTGGAGCTCCTGGTAAGTCTATTAAATGTTCTTATGACACTTTATACTCATTCTACTAGATGTCCCTGATCATATCTCGCTCTGGGGTCTTCGTCTGGCAATCTGCCAGCCCTTCCAACAATACGCCAATGTTCGCCCAACACGTATCATGCGCGGCACACAATCTCCCCTGCGTAACTGCAAAACGGGAGATCTCGACTGGGTCATCATCCGTGAGAACAGCGAAGGTGAATACGCCGGCCAAGGCGGTCGTTCACACCGTGGTCACGCCTGGGAAGTTGCCACAGAAGTCGCCATCTTCACTCGTCACGCTGTCAGCAGACTTATTCGCTTCTCATTCGAGGTTGCGCAGAAGAGACCCAGGAAGCATTTGACTGTTGTTACTAAGAGCAATGCCCAGAGGAACGGCATGGTCCTTTGGGATGAGGTTGCTGCGGAGGTGGCGAAGGACTTTCCCGATGTTACTGTTGAGAAGATGTTGGTCGATGCTATGACTACGAAGATGGTTCTTAAGCCTGAGAGCATCGATACCATTGTCGCGAGCAACTTGGTAAGTCTTCTCTCCTCTACCTTGAAGTTATTGAACTAACACACTCTAGCACGCTGATATTCTCTCAGACCTGGCCGCTGCCCTCGCTGGTTCAATCGGCATCGCGCCAACAAGCAACCTCGACCCCAGCCGCGAGAACCCATCTATGTTTGAGCCCATCCACGGCTCTGCATTTGACATCACCGGCAAGGGCGTCGCCAACCCAGTGGCTACCTTCTGGACGGCAGCTGAGATGCTCGCATGGCTGGGTGAAGAAGAAGCTTCGACCAAGTTGATGGAGTGTGTTGAGAATGTCACTGCTTCAGGTGTTCTCACACAAGATCTAGGTGGAAAGGCGACTACTAAGGAGGTCACGGCTGCGGTCGTGGCAGAGATCAAGAAGAGTCTTGGAAAGAATTCTAAATGAGTGTTAAGTAACAACAGCATGAGATGATTCAAAATGAATAGTTTGTGCTTTTGTTATGTGTTTATTGCCATAAATCTCTTTGTGCTGTAAAGTCCCATGGCTGTTGTCTGCTGTACATCATTCAAGCAAACGCCTATGTTCTAAACCTTTGTTCTCTTATATTCACACATAAAACGGCCAAATTTAGAGTATCGGACCTACAAGAGCGCTGTTCTTTTATCAGTTCATGGCAAAGTGCCTCATGTTGCGCTGGCAGGTTAGCTATCATTGGGGAGTTGAATAAGGTTGGTAGTCATGAGCAGCTGTACAATTAAAGGACCATCGGTCGCGTAGAAGCAAGTGGCCAAACAGCCTCAAAAAGAAGACAGAGTCATAAATCTTAAAATCCTCATATATCTCGATAGTCTATTTCACCTTTTATCTACTTGAGACGCCAGAAAATCGTCATATCCTGAGCAAGGCCCATCAGGCGAGGGCCCTTGTTACCGGCCTCCAAAATGCTCAAGACATCCTCCCACCTCGTCTTCTATCGCGACCGCAGGACCAGCCCTCAATTGGCATAAGAGTTCTAAAGAGACCAAGTTAGTAGTTGAGCCAAAGCTCTGTACCTTCAAGGCTCTGCGTTCTGCAAAACGGCATCGATCTCTTACCTTGCTCAACGACGAGGACCGTATCCTCAATCGTCACCGTACAGATCATCGTCAGAATCGATCAATATCGGGTCATCGTAATGAAGACCATGATGCCCTGGGCGATTCCTGCCCTGCTGACGGGGAGGATGCCGCGCCGCCAAGCGAGCCGCTTCACGATTCATCGCAAGGAGTCGATTCTGATTTGTGCGCCTGGCTTCAGCGTCTACCTCCTGGTATGCCTCTTCACGGGGAGGCATATCCATCTGAGGCACAACCATCAACTCCATCGGGTAATAGCGTGGTACGTTTATCTGAGGGGCGTCCATCGGATTATAGGGTCGGCGTGGCGCGTCTCTCTCGTTGTGCAAGCGAGCCTGGTGATACATCTCATGTGGACCCTCCCCTGGCCGATAATTCCTAGGAATAGCACGTTCATCTCTCACAGGTGGTCTCTCCATGCGCGGCTCGTTGATCTGCAAGCGGCCCATACCCGGCATGAGAACATCCAGGGGAGGACGGCCATCGTCGCGCAGGCGATCCATTCGCATTCCAGGCGCATGTTCTCTCTGTACACCGAAACCTCGGTTAGCTGTTCCCATATTTCTTGGATACATCATGTTCTCAAGCAACATAGGTGGGAGAGGGGCATTGGGTGGACGACCTACCATCCGAGTTTCTCTACGCAGCCCCATTGGCATACGAGCTTCTCGTTCGGCTCGTCTGCGAAGTCGTTCGCGTTCATGTTCATTACGATTCATCTCATCGTGATGACGTCTTTCCCCATGATGATGTCTTTCTCCATCATGATGATGACGATGATGCCCTTCCCCGTGGTAATGTCCTTCTCCATGGTGATTCCTTTCATGTCCTTCGCCATGCCGACGTTCCCTCCCATTATAGGCCCCACGACGGTCTTGCTCCTGCGGTTGCTGCGCTTCCTCAACAGGGGGCAACACCAGAGGTCGAATAACCCTCCACGGTCCCCCAACTTGAGGCGGAACACGTTCCTCCTCGCCAGGCATCGGCCGTAGCTGTGGGATTCTCGCAGGTCCATCAGCCTCATCCGCCGCTGCTGCCTCGTCGATAGGGTGTCGACGACGACGATACTGTGGGGGCTTCGTGCCTGGACGGTCCCTCATGGGTACCATAAGATTAAAGCCTCCATATGTGGGACAGCCGCAGGTCCGCCATATTTCACCGCAAATGAAGCAGAACTCTTGACCGCAGACGCATGTCATGTGGTTGCACGCCTCCGCAAGCTCGATCATCCTTCCGCACCCGGGGCAGTTAACGGTCCGGTTCTCGTCCATGGTGGCCCAGACATCTTCTTCGGCGGCTCCCTCTCGGCAGGGCTGGCCTGGATGGCCTCGCTCACCACAGTCGCGACATGTGTGTGTATCGCACAGCAAACAGTGCCCGTTACGATCAGGTGGAATGAATGCTGCGCAGTTAGGGTCGTGGCAGTATAGTCTATCGTGGATCGGCGCATTGGCTTCCTCTTGCACCTGGCGGAACAGATGAACCAAAGCAGGGGCGCGTGCAAGCGCGACACCCGCCTCGTCGATAGGCTCGCAGCATCTTGGCGGAAACGCTTCTTGAGAACTAAGACCGAGTCGAATAAGTTCACGGTAGCAAGGGTAGCAGTAGTTGTGGGTGCCGCAAGGAGCCATCATCTGAGCATCCTCCAGACAAGCAACGCACATTTCTCCGTTCGTTTGTTCAGGGAAAGGATCCATTGCAGCTTCGCGAAAAGCAATCCTCCTCTCGGTTCGATCCAGCACGATTCGATGGTTGGTATTGCGGACTTCGGGGCTGCGCAGTCGCTCAAATGCCAGCTCTTCGTCGGTGATGATCCTGCTGACTAGGAAAGCCTGCTCATCATCTTCTGCAAGATCTAGAGCAATAGAGATTAGTCTGGCCAGGTATGGCTCCGAGAAGGCTTCGTCAGGGGGTAGGAGCTGGAGACGGATCAACAAGTCAAGAAAGTCTGGGTGGACTCGGTCGAGGGCGTCAGAAACATCCGACATGATGGGCAAAGTTCTGAAAGAGTGAGGCAGGGAGTTTTTATAGGAAAGTTCAAGATGTCGCAGCTTCGGACCTGTCAAAAGTATATAGGTGTCAACTCTAAGCAGGTGTAAGTTGCGAAAGAAGTAGTAGTATATGTTACAGGGTTATAGACTGCTTAGATGTCAACTTCAGATTTGTGCGAGACCTTAGAAGGTTTGTGGGAAAGAAAGCTTATTAGGTAGAAAGGTTTGGTGAAGCTTTTATCTTTGGGGCGAGAGGCAACTCAAAGCACGCTTTGACTGACTGTTCACGTACTGCCATCAGTGACCAGAGTCAAGCGTAAGGCAGTTTCAGTGCCTGGTTGAAGAACAAGGTCATAGACTTCCAGTGACCTAGTCCACAAGGGCATGTTCGCTGGTGACAAGTATAGTCGACAGTGTACTCATGTACCCCGGCGACAGAGTTCGGTACCTCACAAGCGATTGATAGGCAGTACAAAGCGTATTAGATGCTCAAAAACGCTGGTATTTGGTAGCTGACAGGTAATCATATCGTTATCAAGCCTTTCTGTAACCCCAAGAAATCCATCCGTGGCCATGCGCCGTCACTTCGCTCCTCTCGACTATTAGCCGCTGCCCACAGGGTATCCGGGCATCCATTCATCGACGACGTAAAAACACAATGACTCCCAGAAAAAGATGGTAGGGAATCATGAAAAAGATGTCCAAGAGCCAAGAGTTTGGTATCCAACCCAGCCAAGTCCCCGGTACCGACCGACAGTCCATCCGTAGCCCCAAACTGGAGGGACGATTTGAGTTGATGTGATGGGCAACAAACAAAGAAACAGAATGCATATAAAATGACAATGAAATCATCAATGACCATGACAATAACGCGTAAACCCCACTAACTCCACCTCGTCATGAACTCCATCGCTGATTCCTTATGTGACGTCCAGGCAAAAGACACGCAATATAGACAAACAATTCGGCGACGTGGAGCCTAGTAGCTGAAGTCGACATTGGCCATAGCCATGGGCGGACCCTTGTTCTGGTCATTGTTGTTGTTACTAGGCGACGAACCGTTGTTGCTGTTACTGTTCTGATTCACGGTGATTGATGATGCGTCACCTAGAGTTGTGTCTGCGCTTGATGCAGTCGTCGTTGTTTGCAGCTCGTGGCCTGCAGGTGGTTGGGCGCTCGGTGACCAACCATCGTTGAGCATCTGTTGGAAGCTCCAGCTCGGTTCGAATGACTTGCTGTTCCATGCGTGGTTCACTCGTTCGTACATCTCGTCGATCTGTTCCAGACTGATCTTGCTTGTTTCGTACACGTTACACCACACAAAAAAGACCGCCAGAATGCAAAAGGCGCCCCAAATGAAGAAAATCTTTGGTCCAAAGGAGGCGTTGCCTGGCCCCGACCCAACCAAAAAAGGGACACTGTAGCCAATACCAAAATTGAGAATCCAGTTTGACGCTGTTGAAACCGACATAGCCTTTGCACGGACTTTGAGTGGATAAATTTCTGAGGTCACAACCCACACCACGGGTCCCCAAGAAGCAGCGAAGAAAAAGATATTGATAGCACAGAATGTGATGAGAATGGTCTGCGATGCTTTCTCGTAACTCTGTCCTGTCGCGGTATCGAAAGACGCCATGAGGAGTTGGCAGCCGGCCATCCCAATGGCTCCGATCATTAAAAGATTTCGTCTGCCCCAACGTTCGATTACCAACAGGCCTGGTATTGTCGAGACAACATTGATAATGTTGATAATAAGCGACTTGTTATATGGGCTCTCGACGCCGGCACCGTCAAAGAAGGACGTGCTGTAATACATTATGAAGTTAATACCGGTGAGCTGTTGAAGCATCTGAAGACCGCAACCAGTAAATGTTCGTCGACCAAGATGTGGCGAACCAATGAAGATGTCTTTATAACTGTCAGGTCCTAACGTTAATTCATATTGGTGATTTGCTATCATTTCTTGCAGTTCGTCAACCAGCGCTGGATGTGTAATGTCTAGTCGTCGTAGTCGACTCAGTGAAAGACCGGCTTCGGTATGGAGGCCCTTCTTGACAAGGAAACGGGGCGTTTCCGGTAGTAATAATAAGCCGCCGGTAAGAATAATAGCTGGTACAATCTGAAGGCCGAGCGGGATTCGATAAGCGGAGGAGTCTTTGAGTTTAGAGGCGAGAATGTTGACCACAGAGGCGGATAAGAGGCCTATTGTGATCGATAGTTGATATGCGCAGACGAGGGTACCTCTAATCCATTTCGGTGCCATTTCAGACTGATATAATGGAACGAGAACAGAGATCAGGCCGACACCAACGCCAGCGAAGAATCTAGAGACATTATTAACGATATGGTCTTCCATATAAGGAATGAAGTGCGCATACCTCCCCACAAGTAACAGACCTATGCTGTTAGCGCAAACTTGGAAGATGGCTCCGATACAGAAAATGCCCACGGCCACAAGAAGGGTCTTGCGACGGCCTAGAGAATCGCCGGTAGGTGCAGCAAGTAGAGCACCGAGGGCAGTGCCAGCGCTGAGGATGGCGACGATTATAGATGAGTCTTTTGTACAAATGTCGATGTTGCCCCTTTCGTCGACGCAATTTGTGTGTTTTCCGAATTGTTCCTTGAACTCTGTCATGGCAAGGATGCCGTTGATGGCTCTGTGAAGAGATATGGTTAGTTTCTGGCTGTCAAAAGGGTGTGACGCGATGGAAATGGGCTGGTATGGACAAGTCGGTTTTCGGGGATTCGAATCGGAGTTTCTCGTGGGAGTTCGTCGAGACGAGTCGCTGTCGTTTCGGATATCGCCCTTAATTCACTTCCTTCCAACACTTCCTCCGACGATGTTGCCTTGCGTTATTATGAGATAAATGGGGTGATGGCTTCGTCATGCATGTCACACGAGTCCATCGCAGTCGTCGCATCGTCAAATCGAATAAAGTATCGTCGATGGGTCGCGGCATCTCCCTCCGCATGAATAACATCGTCGGTGCAGCGTATTCCTCCACCGTGTGTATGTCGTAGCCATCCATATTCCAAGGCATTCAATCAACGTCAAAAAGAGAATGGTGGTCAGTCTTACCCAGTATCGTAGCCGAACAGCAACCCGCCAGAGGCAACGAAGAGACCGACCATAATGGCCGGCGCCGACGAGCCCGCGACATTGTCGGGTTTCTGCCAGCCCATGGCAATGGCCATGGTGTCGGGTGTTGAAGTCGTCAATCCAGGGTCAGAGGTATCAAGAGCGAAAGGCTCCGGGTCGGCGAGATTTTGGTGGAGGTTGAAGGGTTGAGAAGATCAACGGGGGACATTGGGCGATTCCGTGTGGGTATTATCTGGATGGGACCGGCCACTGGTCGACCTTCTAGCCCGGCCGTTGCAGTGTTGGTTCTCGCACTGGGTACGGGATACCTTTTTGGTGCTGTAATGGTCAAAGTCAATGCTTCCAGTTTGGCTAGTCTTTAAAGGGAGAGAGTAGAGCACGTGGGACATAGCCAGATGCGAAAGAGAAAGAGATTCATTTAGGATATGAATGAATCAGAGTTGATAGTAGTTTGACTCTCGATGCTCAACGGTGTCTTCCATACTCTCAAAAGAGACTCAAAAGGAAGACCACACAGAGGGGCAGACATGAATGGCGAGAGACTCCCATCTCCAGACAAGGAGGCAAAAGCAGGAATGATCATCATCCAAAGCCCGACCATTCCTCATACAGTCAAGCTCCAGCATTGGCTCCCTGACCTGCAGCCACTGGAACCTCGTCAAGCCATCCCAGTGGGTTCTTTTCACTGGAACGAGCGTAGACTGGCTGAGCTAAGCGAGTCTACAGTGCGATTGGCCTCCCCTCAAAATCAATCAATCAACCAAAACTAATAAACTCTCCATGGAGGGAGGCCAAAGGATCCATGTACCAAAAAAAAGACGTCGTTCGCTGGTATCATTACACAAACATCACGGTTCAGGACATTATTCTCACCTTGCACAGCACGCGCAGGCAATCCAAGCAATGCCCTCGAGCTTGTCTTGAGTTCCCCGAATCTGAAACTGAGTCACATCGACACGGTCCCTGTCCTGTCCAAGCAAGACCTGAGAGAGAAACAGGGGAGCTTCTCTTTTTTTTCCAGCTCATAAAACGACCAAGCCATAGTTTCATGTCGTACTTAATAAGCTAGAGATGCAAGAAAATCAGGAAATTCGTATACTGACTTAAGTGGCTGTAGGTAGGACCGAACTCCTTATGAGGATTCTATAATGGGAATTTTAACATATCACAGACCTTGAGAAAAGGTGGGCATTGTTACCATTATTGTCACAGAGACGGGATGATAGGTCTTGAGGAACAAAGAAGCTGTCTCGTCATTTTTCGGGCCCCGAGGACACTCCGCTCTTAGCTGCATTCATGCATCTCAGTTCAAGGGTGATGGCTCTCGGCAACATTCCGCTGTAAGAACATGGTATGAACTTGTATTCCGAATATTCGGATTCATAATCAGGTCGTTCTCATGCAAGCCATTCGCTATGTCTTCCAACCTCTCTAGCCTCTGGAATAATTAATGTTGTCAATAGAGTTGTTGATAGTGTTTAGTACCAGAACCATCAGCAGTCAACTCCACCATGAACTCGTTCAGGATGATCGGATGAACATTGCAGCTCGTTCACTCGACGCCAAGAGCAAGCACAGTCAGAACAAGTGTCTCCCGCACGTAGCCTCCAACCATCAACAGCGCCGCCGCCATGCAGCGCTTACCCCGGCCTAGCACCGCGTTCCCTTTTCTCCCCAGACTGTAGAGACAAGTCCCATAGCTTAATCCAATTGGAGGATCAGTACTTTTGTGCAACGTGCAGAGTCACACAGTCTCCAGTTTCCCCCAGACAAATCACCCCGGGGTTTTACTCCGGGCCCGGTACTGGATACTTGACGAACGGCCAACCCTTGTAGGCAGAGAGCTAGCGCAAGTTCATGACTTTGAACAAAGAATGGGGAGGATACGGCAAGCGAGTTTTTTCTCTTTAAGCTTCGAATATGGTCTGATTAATTAGTTGAACCCTTTCTCACGAGTCCGGGTTCAACCGCTCGGGAGCCGAAAACACAGTCAGAGTCAGGAGTTGACACTTTGATTCAAACTGATTTGAGTTGGCGATTGGTTGATGCGTACAGTACCATGAACTTCTACTCACATCCTCACCAACAGCGAGTTTCTCAGGTCATGCGACGGTGCTTGCTTGGCGTGTTCACTTGTGGCTGGTACAACAAGACTCGGTACCACAGAACGTATTCCCGCCCTTTTCGGGAGTACGTATGTGCATCACTCACTCACTGCTGATGAGGGTTCCTTTGCGTCCTGTCAAATGCAATAACAAGATCTGTGCTATGGCCATCAGATCATTATACAATGGCCTCCTCCCAGTGAATGGAGACTCCGCCGATTATATTTAGATAGTGTCAAGTTTCATTGTCACCCTGTTGACACATAGCAGTCAGGTACCTTGTCTACAGTGCAGTATTCCCCCAAATGCTACGGCTGACACTACCTACACTCTTCTTTTTTTATCCCAAGACATTTGCTCTGTGGGGTGCAGAAAGGCTGGGGTTGAAACGTGGGTTAACGACATAAGGCCGAGCTGTTCCTCGGTAGCGTGTCAGAAATGCCGCTTGCTTTGGACGCCGGTTGTCTTTAACGTGGCTGCTACATAGATCATGTCTAAGTTAGACATATCAGATCATAAAGAGCAATTCGTATATTTCTTGTGTATCGTGGCTTGGCTGGAATTGTCGGGAGAGCGGACGGATAGGGGCGCAAGTGTGAGGTCAAGCACATACAACGTTGAGTCGAATCTTGTGAACCTACCCTGGACTGTCAAACATGATGATATCCGGGCATTTCTTGCAAATGTCTGTGTATTAATTATTAATACCCTTGAGTCCTTATAATTGAAAAGAACTGTCAATTAGTTATTGGGTAAATGCTGGGGGTTGTTGTTCCAACAGTTCACCATTCTGCTTTCATACGATTAAGAACTCAAATTCATCAGTCCTTGACATCAAAAGATCTCGAAGTTGCACAAGCTGTCATTGTTGTATTCAGTCATACTATCCTCAATGCAACGTATTCTCAGGGCCGCGTGGAGTGTAACAGAGTGAAACATTTCCAGATAAACCTGATCGCCAGGCACACAATAATAAGCAAAGTAAAAGTCCTTTGTGATACATGTGCAAGGCTCGATAACCTCAAAGTCGCCATTCCAAAGAAACCTAAGGACCTGTTTTCTGAGAGATGAAAAGACTTGATAAGTTTAGGACACCTTAGGGAGCCTTTTAGACCAGTTTATTTTGATACCTCGATTTGATATCAGAAGTTTTCCTTCTCCCTGAGGGCATTCCCTCACAGTAACAAATACATCAGCCAATACCCCAGTTTCACTGAACAAACGACAGACACCGGTTGTCAGATGTTAAGATATCTCCATAAAGTTGTATAAACTAGATTTAGCAACAAGCTTGCATGCATCCCGCCTATGAATACAAAAATCCCAGACGCCTAATATTTGCCAGAGCCCTTCTTTTTTGGGGGGCACATGGGTACTACAAAAATAAATCGCACAAGAGTCATCGACGCGTCACCACTGTTACATCAGTACATTCGAACCTAAGGCTCGAGAGTAACCTCCTGGCCCTTGACGCGGCCAATGACCTGCTGGGGCGCGTACTTGGGGATGACCTCGTCGTCGTGCAGCATCTCGAACTCCTCGGTCGCGTCGCGGCCCATGAAGTTCAGGATGGCCTGTACGCCGCCGGGGTGCTCCTCGAGCCAGTTGCTGAGGTCCATGACGACGCCCTTGACGACGACCCAGACGTTGTCCTTGGTGTTGTGCTTGGCGATCTCCTCCATTGTGAACTCCTTCTCGGGAACCTTGAAGGCCTTGGGGTCGTTGGGCTTAGCAGCCTTGGCACCGTCGTCCTTGGTAGGGTTGGGACCAGCGGAGGCGGTGGCCTGCTCGTCAACCTTTGAAGGAGCACCGGAGCCTGAGGGGGCGGCACCGGGAGCACCCCAGGAGACGGTCACCTGGTTGGGGACGGAAGGGTCGAGGTGCAGAGAGATCTGACCGACACGCTCAGCAGCGCTGCCGACACCGCCCTTGAGAGCGTTCTGGAAGAGGTAGTTGCTGGCAGTGTCACCAGCAACACGGCCGTAGACGACGCAGCCGAGAAGAGAAGAACCACCAAGACGGTTGGCACCGTGAACACCACCAGCCAACTCACCACAGGCGTAGAGACCCTCGAAGGGCTGCTTCTCCTGGTTGAGGACCTGGGCCTTGTCGTTGATCTCAATACCACCCATGGTGAAGTGGAGAACGGGCTCCATGACGGCGACGTGGAAGTCATCGTCAACGTTGACGGGCAAGTTGTGGAAGAACTTCTTGCCCCAGGGGTCCTTCTGCTTGCCATCGGCAATGTCATTGTAGGTAGAGAAGGTCTTCTGGAGGTGCTCAGGAGTGCAGCCAATCTCCTTGGCGAGCTCCTTGCCGGTCATCTTCTTCATGAGACCGCGGCCAGAGTAGTGGCGGGTGTGGAAGTCAAGAACCTTGGAGGCCTTGGAGTTGAGGACAAGACGGATGGGGAACTTGTTCTTCTTCTTCTCCTCCCACATCATGCCGGAGACGTAGTCACGGTGACCGAGCTCATCACAGAATCGGTCACCGTCAGCGTTGAGGAGGAGACCACCCTCACCACGGAGAGCCTCAGCAGCAAGGAACTTCCACTTGGAGCCGGGGTCCTTGGGGTCGACGAGACCTGTGGGGTGGACCTGGACCTTGTCCATGTCAATACCGTTACCGCCAATGGCCATGACCATCTTCTGACCGTCACCAGTAGCGTGTGTGCCGTTTGTGGTGGCAAGGCCATAGGTATCAGGTCGGTGCTTCTTGAGCAGAGAAGAGTCGGAGAAATCAGCGGCATAGCCACCAGTAGCGAGGACAACGGGACCGTCAATGGAGACGATCTCGCCGTTGTACTCGTACTTGACACCGGTGATCTTGTTACCCTCCTTGTTAAGCTCGGTGACGCGGGCCTTCTTGACGATCTCGACGCGGCCGGGTTCGCTCTCGGCAAGCTCCTCAAGGCGCTGCATCAGGGCGTATGTGATGGCCATACCAGGGAACTTGGCATCGTGGCCTCGGTGGGTTCGGGGCTGGGAGTGGCCACTGTGATGATTGTCAGCTTCTTGTTCCGATGCGTCGGAATGCGACTTGAACATACCCGAGACGAGAGACGAGGGTGAGATCGAGGTTGAACTCATCCTGAAGCCACTCGACAGCAGCAGCGGACTTGTAGGTGAGGACCTTGATCAGGTCGGGTCTAGCCTTGTCACGGGCAGACTTGAGGGTATCATCGTAGAACTGCTTCACGCTGTCGGGAATGCCAGTCTCAACCTGTGTCCTTGTGAGGGCACCGTTGATACCGGAAGTAGCCTTGGTAGAGTTTCCACCGAAGAAGCCTGCGGAAAGCGAATGTCAGTAAATGCTGCGGTCTACCAAGTCAAGGCGCTTCAATGCGCTCGCTTAGTGAGATTCCGAAGTGACGTACCCTGCTTGTCGAGGACAACGACGTTGCCGCCAGCCAAGTAAATGGTGTGCGCAGCAGAAAGACCAGAGACTGAAAGAGAAAGGTTAGAATCGTCGCAGCACGCGGCGCAAAGCCTCCGAGAGGAGGATCAGTGTCAACTTACGGCCACCGCCAACGACAATCACTCTAGGAGCCATTATTGCGTGTGTGTGTGTGTGTGTACGTTTTGGTATGTGAGTATAATGGAGAAGGGTATAGAGAAGACACGGCAGGCTCCCACGCAAGAATACAAGAGAAACAGGGAGTTAGGATGGTCTTGGGAGGATGGGGAATAAGAATACAAGATCAAAAAGAAAAAAGTCGGAGGAAGAGGAGTAGATCAAGGGACAAGTTCTTATTTAGTACTGTATGCGATCGAATGGAAAGGACGCCAACAAGGCCGAGGGCGAAAGTCAAGCACCGAAGAGGAACCCCAGTTGGTTAGTGCATGCCGAGGTCGAACTCGAACCATGAATGAATGATGAGCCGCGAGCGCGTGCAAAAGATGGGAAAAGGGCGGCCCCGCCTGGGTCATTAACGAGGTTCAAGTACTTGTTTTACCACAAAACAGCACATAATTCTCGATTAACATTTGATCTACTGAAGTATCTATACTTCTACTGTTTTCTCATCTCTTAGATGTTACTTTTTTATGTCTTTTGGCCTCTCTGTTCATGACTGTCGCAAACACCGACCTGATGGACTTGAGACCTGCAGCAAATCAGATGCCACCATTTTCTCAGCATAGCAGGGCCAAGGCCTAGGATTGCTCCCCGGAAGCGGCAGCAATGCCCACTGAGACTTAGCGTTAGTTCCCTGTATCCACCCCCGCTACAGTTAGAATTTGGGGATTGGGGGAAGTGCATCAGTTCCATCAGTTGACTTTCATATGAACGTCTACTCGTCTATTGAGGTGCAATACTCTGTAAACCAGGAACCTACAGTCCCTCACCAATTGATGGGCCTATACCCTCTAATCCACATCCTCTCCCCAACAAAGATCACATTCGGCTCAGTTACTCGCTGCCCTCGCCGTAAGCTACGCCGAAACACCGCATCGCATTTGTCTACCAGGCGACCGGGCAACCCACCGACAATGGCTTCTCTCGCGACTGATGTGCCGAGGCTCCGCTTCTGAGGACGTGGGGAAAGCTACAGCATCTCAGGCTAAGCTGTTAGCTAAGTCGACACTACGAGACAAGTGTTATGATTCCGGGGTTCCGGGGTACCGACTTGTTCTAGGTAATAAGGAGTCTTATCATGAGAGTATTGTCTTTAATCGGATGTCGTATTACGGATGTATCTCGTCTACTTATTTTATTCTAACTCTCAGCATGTGAAAAAAACAATTCTCCTCATGCACTCTCCTCACTCTTCACCTTTCTCCTCGTTTCTGATACTGAGACTCATCCAATTATGTCTTCTTCTCCAAACCCCACACAGCCGGACTTGTGACCGACCGCCTCGGCCAAGTAACCGGACACACCACGGACACTCAAACATGAACTCGAACTGTACACGTGATCTGAAGTGATCAATTCCTCTTCTCGAGTTCAACAAATCATTCGACTTTCACATGCCATCTCCTCCAAGAAAGCACATGAATCGCTGCATAACTGAAACCCTCTTGTATCTTGTCCATGACGCCGTCTTCCCCACGTTCATGACTAGAGATCCAGTGACAGGCATTCATCCTCAGGCTTGTGACAGTTAAATTTGGTCAGCTGTCTTCCTTTTCGACGTCGCTCATTCGCTTATTGTTCTCAAAAATGCACGTGAAAGTCTCGCCTCCATTCTTTCTCTGGGGATTGAAGTCCTCCTTGGGCTTAAGCTTTCCCCAGATTCTTACACGTGCATCATTTGACCCCGGAAATTGTCTGAGCCTCCGCCACTTCTGCCTTTCCATTTGTCCAGAGTCTCTGCCGTCTTACTGAAACCTGGGGGCTGACTCAGCGTGCTTTCACATGTGAATGCCAGTACCGAAGGGTCAATGGAACTCAGAGTCCGAGTCGAATCAGGCTGATTGTGACCTGCAGTCAGGACGGGTCTTCCGTTGCTTCGTTGATCCCTCTTTTCATCTTTTTGAGAGGACTCCTCATGCAGGGTTCAGTCTCAAAGCCAATGACGTAGGTGACATGTCCCTGAATCTCTCCTACCGGGTAGGAGAAGCGCCATGTACTCAACGGCTTGAGGTACATAGTTTATAATCAAGCGAACAGAGTCCTCTTTGATCGGAACCTGTATCAAACTTGAGTATTTATGGCTCTAGTGTGCTCATTGCATTGAATGTATAGCGTATTTCAGTGCATGGTGGATTAACCGTGGCCAACCCGGTTGAAAGACTCGAACGTTCATACATCAGGGTGAATCGTGAGCAGGTGTAAAAGCAAGAACAGCCTACAGAGTATCTTACAAAAGTCTAGGCCAGTTGAAGACTAAGTCAGCCTGAATAGACTGCAATGTATTTGACCTTAAAGAAAGCCAACTCTGACTCCCGTTAGAAACTCCAGGATGATTCTTCTTGATGGCTTGCAACGATAATGCGCAAACGGGTTCTCGGGCACCATATTATACCAACACCATACCCAAACATAGGGTGAGCCACTGGCATAATTGTACGCTATAGATCAGATTCCTTGAGAATGCACCAGACGTGCGGCGCAACTTTCTGGTGCAAGTCATTAAGATACCGATCCCGTGACCAATCACGTTACCCCCAACATGCAAATCCCCTCATGACGTACCTACTATCAAGCCTCAACCAAACATAAACCTGCATCAACGTCCCTATTCACAATGAAACCTCTTATCGCCCTAACAGCTCTATTCAGCCTAACAACCGCCTCACAGTCTCCCCTCCGCGACAATCAAATGCCCCTCCCCAAACCTCCCATCCCTCTAAAAGGCCATCTCCCTCTAATGTCTCCCGACCAACCCTCCGTCCAGCCCTCCGTCGCCCTCGGCGACATCCTAGGCTCCAACCGCGGCCTGACATCGTTCTCCTCCTTCGCGCGCATGCAGCCCTCCACCGATACACGACTCAGCGATCTATCAACGAATACCACTGTTCTTGCGCCGCTGAACTCAGCTGTTGATGCGCTGCCGCGCAAACCGTGGGAACAACCCGCTGATTACAATACTTTCGGGGCCGATGCGTATGAGGGTGATGGGGGGCAGGATAGGGCGAGGGAGAATATGAGACGGTTTGTGGAGGCGCATCTTGTGCCTGTTAGTCCGTGGGAGAAAGGGGAGAAGAGTAAGACGCTGGGGGGGAAGGAGGTTTGGTGGGAGGTTAAGGAGGGACGGAGGGTTATTATGCCCGATGAGGTTGAGGTTGATAAGGTTGCTAGTCAGGTTGGGAATGGAGAACTGGTAAGTCTGTCAAGATCATGATGGGAGAAATGCTAACTTGAGATACAGTGGATTCTGAAAGGAGTTTTGAACTACGCCTAGACAGACAGCGTTAACGGGTATAGATACACGAATAATGATAGATCAATGATTAAGCAAGTTGGATACAGCTGAATATTTTGCGCAAGATTTCGGGATGTATTCTTACAGGCAGTGATACTTAGGATAGTACACGAGGTTCAAAGACATCGCCATGCATCAGTCTGCTATTCATCCAGTATATTGATTAGGTCAACATGTTCGTCGCCGGTATCATCTATCCGAACTCCCAGAAACAACACCCCCAAGAGACATAAATTACAACAAGGACTATACCTCCAGAACAAACTCCCTCCACTTTTCGTCATGCAAGCTATTCTGCACATTTCGCTCCCCAAACTCTGTAAGCTACCAATATACTCAAGGGGCTCACAAGCCAGGTATGATATTCAACATGAAAGGAATACAGGCAAAATCTGCCTCAAAACAAGAGACTGTAAGGCCGTAAACAAGAGACTGGCCGGTACTGATGACGTTCTATGACTGGCATGCAGAGGCCAGCCTATGATGCCCCGCCGATTGAAGCGTATAGCAAAAGCACTTTTGTATGAGAACACTTTTCGACGAGTGTTACTCCTCCACCTTCAACCGCTTTGGTTCTGACTCATCCGCAGGATCGCTCTGTGTTGTGGCTCCTGGCTCAGGAGTCTTTCGTTTCGTTGCAGTAGAATTGCTTGGAGCTACACTCAAGTTTTGACCCAAGCTCCCATTAGCACCAGGCAGAGAATCTCTGTCCTTAGAAGCGTTTGAGTTTGCATTTGGTGTCGTGTTCAGGTCATCTCTGAGGAAACTAGGGCCTGAACCGACAACTGGCGTTGCAAAGTTCAGCGGACTTGGTAGTGTGTTACTGTCACCTCCTCGGAAATTCCAATCGGGATAGAAGCTACTTGGGCTCGGAAGGAGTTCATTTGTCAAGAAACGTGATGGCAAGGCAGAGACAGGAGTATCACCATTCACATTCTGCTGAGGAGGCGGCCGGGCAAAAGGATTTGGCGGACCAGTAGCACCCGCGGACAATATTGCTGACGCAGACGGGGAGGGAGGAGGAAGCACAAGTGACGACTGAGAGTTGTGGCGTTGAGGCGCCTGAGTTGTAGTTTCTGTGGCGACCCGCGGCGAGTTTGACTCTGCCGTTCGTGCACTACCGCCGCCTTCAGATCCGCCATCCGGAATCTGCACCGTTAAGCGAGGGCCACGAGGTCGAACTCCTCCGGGACCGCCGGCCTTTGCACTGTTGGAACGCGATGGGGGGGTCAAAGTGGTTTCTGGTATTGAGGACAGCGACACTGTTCGAGACTTCTCATCGGTCTGGGTACTGGCACGCTGTGGCAAATGGGGTGATGATTTGGGCCCATCCGCCGCCCGGTTCAGTGCAGCCACATCGACTGACTGGGAACGGTTGGCGGCGTTTGCAGCATTAGCAGCGGCAGCGGCAGCAGCAGACTCTGATTTGTTCGACTCGGATGTAAAAGATGCCAGATGCTGGGACAAAATAGACCGGTTCTCTTCGATGGGAGTGAAGATACTGTGAGATTTTCGTTGAGGCAGCTTCTTGATGGCACTGTCTGTGTTCAGTAATGGCGGCTGAGGGCGTTCTTGTGGCTCCGTCTTGGGTTCCACGGGAGGTGGTGGCGGAGGATCATGAAGTCGACGTTCATGCTGGGGCGGCGGAGGTGACATTTGTGACATATTCGGAGGAAGCTGTTGTTGAGGCGGTTGAGGCGACGGCGTTGGACGAACAGGAGCTTGGATCGGTTGTGACGGCGGTTGCGAACTGTAAGCGGGAGGCATCGGAGAGGGCATCGGAGACCTGCGGTCATCCATGTACGGTCCTGGTTGCTGCATGTGGCTAGGCTGTTGATGATAAGCATATTGAGGATGAGGACCATGTTGAGGTATTAGACCGGGAGGATGAGGCGAGTTGTAGATAGGCGGATTGGGCATATAGTTCATTCCGGGATGCGGAGGGCCAGGCGGAGGTGGAGGTTGGACCATGCCGGGACCCATGCGGCGCATATCCGTTCGAGATGCCGGTCGTGAGCCGATCGATGGTTGCGGAGTATGTTGTCGCTGGATAGGATGACCAGGATGCGCTTGGAATGGGCCGCCATTGCCAATAGGCGGTGACGCTGAAGGTGTATGATGTCGAATTTGTGGGAAAGGAGGTTGATGTTGTCCGTAAGCATGGGGAGGCATCATCTGGTTCTCGACAACTTCAGGACCATGGGGAGGGGTGCCGTCATTCTCCTCATCCTCGTCGTCATCGTTTCCGCCGTTGAAGTCGGAAGGACCTTTGTGTTCACTAGGACCACCATGCTATTATCTATTAGCAAACAATAAGGCGCGTTGTAGTCGCAGCTTGTGTTCGGAAGCGTTGCGACTACCTCTAGAAGTGAAACTCACATATTGATATCGGTGGATAAGCTCTCGCATATCTGTCGATGAATATTCGTAAAGCTTCTTGTTGTTACCGAAAATGAAGACGGCGACATCGACGGAGCAGAGCACGGAAAGCTCATGAGCCTTCTTGAAAAGACCGCCCTTGCGCTTTAAGAAGGTGCTTTGTGCGCCAGTTAGTCGCGAACTTGAGGACCCCAAGATCTGGTGATCTGTAGCGGGTTTACTTACACAGAGCGATTCCTGTCATCCTTGATCGCTTTGATCTCAATCTTTCTTCGTCCCATGTTGAACGGTTGTGCAGTTCAAGTTGGAGAAATGTGTCGCGTTTCCACGCGGGGAAGCTCAACGGTCGCGGCCAAGGGGATGTGGAAGATGCCTGGGACGTTGGTGGTGGAGCAGGGTGGAATTGGAACTGGGTCGCGCAGATCGTCGCAGAGAAAAGGAGTCAACAGTTTGACGCGAAGAAAGTCGAGCCGCGATGTCGTGGTCAAGTGAAGGTAAGTCAAGTTGAAGCGGTTGTAGTTGTGATCGTAAGCGAGAACAAAGAATAGTTTGAACGGCGTGGTAAAGTGGATGCTACCAAAGAACGCTTGAGGAAACGGAGAAATAAACCGAAAAAGTCGATGGATAAAACCGAGAGAAGGGGAGCAGGTTGTGTGAGATGACGGAAGCGGCTGTCGCGGTGGCCGTGGGATGTTGTTTAAGAGTAAAAAAAGAGTGGGAGCGGGAGAGGATTTGATGAGGGAAGCGAAGGTGGTTTGGTTTGGCTTGCTCTGTTCTGCTCTGCGTTGCTTGGAGCTGGGACAAGCCGAAGTAGAAGTAACCTTTCGGTCGGTCGAAGGACCCCCAGGCCGTTGGCTGCCTTTGTAGCTTAGTGGCCGGCAGCTGGTGGAGGGGTACTTGGTGCAGTAGCGCGTCGACGGTATCTCTTCTTTAAGCTTGGCCTTTGGTGGTACCTCTTTTTTAGTCCCGAGGGGAGCGGGATAAGAGAGGGCACAGAGTGAGGCAGAGGATAAGTGACGCAGGCATGCGAGTCGCGTATATCATCAGATGTGATGCGCAGACGAGATGGAATTTTGAGTTCACGAGAGCCGTTGCGACAAGGAGACTAGGTTTAGACGAGATCTGCCCTCAAGACCGTTGCGCGACGCGACGCGATAGCGATAGAAAAGTAAGATTTCAAGAGAGGGCTTGGGGGATATTTCCTGGCGCTTGCGCTTGCGCTTGAGAAAGGGGGCAAAGCGTGGGAAAAACGAGCGACCGTCAAGTTGAAGGTTTTGGTCTTGGGGATCGATAAGACGTCGATGGGGCTGAATCTGGCGTCTGTGGTTGGGATGGGAGTAGATGGATGGCTTCTAATAATAGACGGATCGTGTTCACTTTCACTCGTGCGTGCGGGTGCGGGATGGAGAAAGCGACGGGAGGGAAAAAAAGAAGGCAGCATGGAACCCGCACGAAAAACCTCCTTGCTTAGATAAGGTGAGCATGATTGGATACAGGTCAGACGAGGCTCACCGTCATGGTGGGTTTCAGTGGAGTAGGGCCTGGGCTACGGCACTCGAGGCCCTGGAACAGTCCCCTAAAGAGGCGCCAACGTTCAGGGAGACAGACCAGGACGGGACGGGACAGCGGAATGGAACTTGGACAGTCAGTGGAAGTGGAGGTCCAACCACCGACTTTTGGAAATAACATCCATCATTGACTCAACATTTGTCGCACCACGTTGCTCTCTACCTGGGGCCTGTCTATGTCTATCTTTTGCAGTGCAGTTGAAGGTATATCAGGGATAATATAGTCACGGCTCTTGGCCGACGGAAGAGTCGAGTCCAAATCTCTTCTCGAACAAATAAGAAGCTCTCACGTCAACCACCAACCTCTCAATACAGCTCTTATCGTCTTGAAACCACAAAAGCCCAGGCCATATCCTGGTTCAAGTCAACGGAAACAACACATCAACTAGCGCAAACGAGGCTAAAGTAGCTCTTCCGGATATCGCTTCCTGTGTTTCATGCATCTTGACAGACAGGAAAGGAAGCTGAGCCTCTTTTGTTCCCACCCATTCCGCTGCAACGGCTTTCGTATTTCCACCACAGATTTTTGGCTGCTGCGTCTCTTAGCTCCAAGTTTGCCCTTGTGTCGATGATCATGGTCTGTTCTCTCCCACGAATGGCCTTAAGCTTCAAGCTATGTCCTCTCGACCGACACTAATCATGAATCTAACGAGTTGAGTCAGTATAGATAGACTCGTTGAACACGTCCGTGAAGCTATTGACATCGGTAAAGCTATAGCTCATCTCCTCTAACTCCCTGTCCCGTCCCCGTCCCCTCATGACATATGCCAGAGACCCTAGTTAGTTCTCAACCGTCATTTTCCAGCTTCTAAAAATACAATTATGCATAGCAGCCTCACACCCGGGACCAGGTCATGCATCAACCATGCGGGCCAATTAGCCCAGCTTGTCAGGAGATTAACCCAGTTTATCAGTGGAGACACTATAATGGGGGCTAAATGTGCATCTCGAAATTTGCCCGCTTCTGAGACGTGAGAGGTCAACTGCACCACCAACTCATCACCTACGTATTTTAGACATCTTCACCGCATACGACTCCATGGATACTCGGATCACTTCTTGTCACATCATTGTCAAGGATGCTAGTTGCAGAGTTAGTAGACTCTCCCTACCTCTGCTTCTTCTAGGGTTCTCCGGCAATGGCTATCCGCCTTGTCAAGCGTACGTAGCATCATGAAGTTCGGCAAACAAACAGGAACAAAGTTAATGTTTCAAATGATGTTATTAATAGCATTTTGTCAGAAGAACTGTCGAACGCAGTCTAAGTAAATGCAATATCTTTCCTGTTGCCATACCAGCCTTTTCCGTGAAGCAACAAGGATCCCAAACTCCATTTAAATGCCATCCACCTCTGGTTTCGTGAGGGGGTATCAGAGCTTCCGTAATGTAATGTACAGCTCAATTCCCTCCCCGAAGCCTTTTTGAAGTAATTTAAAACCAAGAATATTAATGACATCACTTTCCCTCATGCTGACAATGAAGCCATATCAGCCAACCATTCTCAAAAGTCGAGGTCGTAGTTTTGGCTGATTGAGATCAAGCTCCCTGAATAAAAGCAGTAATCGGGTTCTAACTGGGCGATCCAGCGGCGCCTCCTGGAGCATTGTAGTTACCAAAGCCTCCGTGCTCAGCAGCGCCATTGTCCGCTTTCATCGTGCCGTTAAGCAGTGGACATAACCTTTGAGCAACAAGTTAGTAAAGAGTTTTGAAATGACGTGTCAATCACAAAAGAAATGCTGTATGTGATGTGGTAGTCGTTGCACAATTGGTCTTCTCAACGCCATGCACCTCCAGATCGCCACTTGGGCACTTTCCAGGCATTGCGGATGCGCTCAGCTTCACGTTTCGCACGCGCAATCTCTTGCTCGTAGGCTTTTCGCTCTCGGGCACGGCGCTGGCGTTCATCTTTGACCCTCTTCTGCTCAGCCTGTTCTTTGGCTCTAGCGGCTCGTTGCTCTTGAACTTGCCGGGCTTTGGCCTCACGCTCCTCTTGCTGCCGCTTGGCCTCCTCATCTTTCCGCTTGCGTTCCGCTTCTTTCTCTGCCGCTCGCCGCTCCTTTTGTAGTTGAAGAGCGATTGCCTTGTCCTCGCGAGCCTTTTCTTCAGCACGCCTTTTGGCATCTCGTGCCTTGCTTTTGTCGCATTGCTCCATGGCAATTTGCAATTGGGACTTGCGCGAGCGACTGCGCTTCACGTTGTCGGCCTCTAGAGGTGCACACCAATTGAACGACATAGGGGGAGGGGGAGAAACAAAGGGAATTGATGATGGAGAATGGGGGCTCATACTTCTTGTTTGTCTTGATATGGCCGACTTGGCCACAATTGGCACACTTGCGGGTTGTTCCAGTTGGGACTTTATCGCCATTGACACTGGGTGACCCAGCATCTCCTGTGCTGGCCTTTTGGTGGAGCTCTTTTTGTTGCTCCCGAGCCTGTCGTCGAGCTTTGTTCTTCTCGAGTCGTTCGAGCTCCTTCTTGATTCTGTGTTACTGTTAGTATCGAATATCACATTGCGACTCGAGAAGACATACCTAATGCCTGCAAGACGGTCATGGTCGGCGTTGCCTGTAGGACGGGAGCTGTAGATGCTGTTGAAAGATACACGTAAGCCGGTGCTCTAAACTCCAATCCAGCAATGTCATTTCTTGAGCCAGGGGTGCCGACTCCGTAAGCTCGTCGACGTTTTCTTGTCACGACTCCCCTGCTCTGCGGTTGCTGAACTGCCTGGCGCGAGTTGGGTGGGTGCACGTACTCTCTCATCTCAAGATCCGCCTCTGTTCGCCGCTTCATATACTGCGAAATCACAACCGGATCGTGAACGACTTCGACTCGGTCTTGCATACTGCCATCGGGCATTCGGATCTCTCGGGTTATGCGAATAGCACGTCGTTGTTGTCGACTTGCCGAAGTCAAACCACTAATTTGGCTGGTACCGTCGTCGAACTGGGCTGGAGTCATCGCTGACTGAACGTTGAATCTGTCATCTTCATCTTCTGTTACTGCAACATCTTTGTCGTCATGCTCTTGACCATCTGAGAGTGTAGACTTTTGCTTCTCCCAGATTTCTCGAATACCTTCCTCGTACATTGCTTGCTGCTTTTTGACATTATAGGCGTGGCCACCATTAGCTCGCTTTTCACGCTCCATAGCATCTGCAGATGTAGCAAGCGGTCCCTGAACTGCCTCGATATATCCGCCCTTCATGGAGGTTCGAATGAAGGAGAAGCCAAGACCATGGCCTGTTGGGTCTCCTTCACCATGAAGTTGAAGCATGGCCTTTTGGGCACATGCATCGATGAAGGCCTTGGTTGTCTTCCATGGGGCCATCTTGTCCGCGAGAGTTTCTTCTTGCTTCTCTTGCTGCTTTTTGGCGCCCTTGGTGATCTTGCTGCCTTCATCCTCGACCTCGTCGTCGTCCCCATCTGCATCGTTGTTCTGAACATCTTCCTCAAGGGAAGCATTTCGAGGGTCGTATCCGGCGTCCTCAAGCTCCTTGATACCAAGTTGCATAGCATCAAGTAGACAAACCTCTTCCGGCTTGATCATGGATCGGATCGTGCTCTCGTCAGGCAGTATTTCGCCAGGTTTCAGTCGCCACATGCCCTTCTCGCCGCTCTCCCTGTCGTACTGCAGAAATTCTTTGAGTTTTTGGCGATTTTGGGTATCAGTTGAGTCGGCAATATGCTTGGTGATGTCAGACAGTTGACAGTTGTCGGTATCGCTATGTCTTATCATGCGAAATGCGAGCATCTTCATCCTGTTCTTCGAGGCGTTCGTGACCTTGCGACTATGTGGTCCTGGAACCTCGACAGAAGGGAATTGTTGACCGACGACATAAAGATGGTCGATCTTGTGCAGATACCACCTTGAACCATGTTCGCCAGTAGTGCTGCGCACAACCAAGAAGTCACTACCTCTTGGGTTATGCTTGAAGACTGGGGCTCGGTACATTTCGTTGTGCAATGTTGGCACAGTCTCACCAGGGTCAACAGTGCCGAAAAGGGAGAAGGGTGATCGATCTTCAGGAAGAAGCATGCGGTACTCTCCAAGTTCTTGTTTCGGGAGTTGCTCGTCTTCGTTTGTGTCTTTCCGGCGATAGTAGTTAATCAAGCGGTTGCCCATACCGAAGCTGCTGAGCACTCGTGGACGTTGCTCACAGTACTCGTAGAGAACAGCCGTTGAGTTGTCGTTAATACTCAAATCCTTGGACTTGAGGAAGACTTCGTGCGCTTTGCCCTTCATCTGCTTTCGCTTCTGGTGTGCAGGCTTGTCAAACTTGATGATGTGACCAGCAAACTTCTTGTACCTGAAACGAGGGCGATGATACTCATCTGTCGTACCACCGAGCTTAACCTTGTAGTACGGCCATGAGAGCTTGATAGCGGGCATACTGTGCTCGACAGAAATGTTGCCGAGTGTTGCGCGGACCTTGCTTTGGTGGTTTTCCTTCAAAGCCTCGTATGCCTCGTCGTTCGAGATGTTGAAACGGTTGGAGACATCGCGGCCAAGGTTGCCGTTTGCCATGCGCTTTAGCTTGTTGTCTGTGCGGGGTCGCTTTGCATTTCGTTGGGTTTCTTGAGTTTCGATGAGGAGGTAAGGATCGCTCATATCCAGTTGCACCCTCTTGGCACCTCTGCGTGTGGCGTCTTCGAAGTTGTCGAAGGAGGGAGCAGCATAGCGGGGAATTTCTGGTAGACCAAGTTTGACTGTCTTGCGTTTCTTCGGTCGTGGTGGACCTTCGTCGCCAAGGTCCATCAAGAATTCAGCGTCCCATTCATCATCCTGCTCTTCAAATACGCGCTTCCGTGCTTGCTGTTCCTGCTGCTCGGCGGCTTGTCGGGCCTTGAAATCAGCTTCGATAGCCTCAATGCTGGCACCCCAATCTTCGCAGGCAAGCTCAATATCACGTAGGGTGAAGCCAGCAACCGTTTCGGAATCGGATTCTTGATCGAGGTCAAACTGGACATTATCTTCGGCTTGATCTTCTTGGTCCATACCGCAGTACACTAAACCTCTCTCCTCGCCCTGCCTAGGTTTGCGGGTGATGGTTGCAGTGCCTGGGATACGGAACAGCTTCTCCTGATCGGGAGCGAGTTCGAGTGTAAGTTTGCTGGTGACGAGCTGCTTGGGCTTTTTGACGGGTTTTTTCTCCTTCCAAGTGGCCTTCTTGGCTGGCAGGAGTTCGCTCCATGTCAAGATGTGCCCCTTCTTGAAAGCAGGCCATGTAGCTTTCAGGAGGTCCTCGACGGTCTCAGCGGGTGCGGGAATGTCATGATCCTGATTATCGAGATGTGGCTCGGGATCGAAGTTGATGCCAGGAAAGCTTAGACTCGCATCGAGAGGTTGGGTGTCGTCGGTGGTATCGGCATCGCGAATCTGAGGTGCTGGGGAAGAGGGGCCTAGAATTGGATCTGGAGAAGATCCCTCTCCGAAGAGGTCGTCGGCATCATGACTGGTTCCGCCATCGTCTGTGAGACCAGGCATCTCCATAGAAACGCCAGCGCTGGGCTCCTCCTCGTCTGGTAAATCATCGTCGCTGATATCTTCGTAATCCTCTGCATCGTCCGCCTTGCCAGACTGATCGAATTCGGCATTGTCGAGAATGATGCCGCCTCCGTTGTTTTGCGAATCTCCCAGTAGTTTCGCGATTTCTCGATCGTCGGCGGCATCCTGGGCCTTCCAGGCGTTCTCGTCAAAGGACGAGAAATCGTTCTCCTCAGCCATGATCGCGGTGTCGCAATCGTGAAATCAGATCACTAAGAGGCCGCGGAAGTGTCGTTATTCTTATATCATAATTTTATCACGTCGCTGGTGGTCGGCCGTCGCTCGGCGAGTCGTGGCTGTCGTGTGATGATTGAAAGGAGGGAATTCGTGTTTGCGTTGAGCCGAGTTGTTCACGGTTGCGTTCTCCTCTATGAAAGACGCCCGGGAGCCTGAGAACGAGCGCGGAGTCAGCCAATCAACGTCAAAATAGGATGGAGGATGCTGAAAGGCCAGTGCTTGGATTTCGAGGTGGGGCGGCGTAGAGTGGCGTGCAGGTCCCCACTGCAACACCATTGTCACGACAAGGAACAATTAACGTGTGAATGTCAATAGGAACTCACCTTGGTAATTTACAAGTCTCACAGCCGGTGCTGTCACTACCACGAACCGCCTTGATAAGTAGCTTTTGAGTTGTTGAGTACAAATTGAAGCTGAAACCTGATGACCTGATATCCATGTAAGGAAATGTTACCGGTAAACGAACATGGGACTTACAAGGGAGTCGCCAAGGAGCAAAAGATAGTTGCATTAGATCAAATCCAATATAGTAAATATATGTACCAGTGGCTGATTCTAATTAGAGTTGATGTGGTGTGTTGAAAGAATAAAGTTACGTGGAAGCAAAGTCGCGAATTTACAGAACGATCGGGAATTGAGGAGAGTGAAACACAAACTCATACTGGTATCTTAGGCCTTCGAACTTGCATATATGGAGCCAGGAAATTTATTTTCAACTACGTACTCATCTAGCAGTTATAAAATGCATGTGGTGTTATGGTACCTAAATGGGTCGATTCAGAGTACAGCTAGCTCACGAGTATGCTCAATGCTAGGAGGGTCATGGCCATACGCTCGACTCATTGATAGGTGGAGTATAAGATTATAGTTCATGACTTTTAACTTACTCGTAACAGTCTTTATTGGTAGGAGATATAAAGTGTCAGATGCCCCAGCCGCGGGTAAAGAATGGGAGTAAAGCTCGTCATTATGCTCAAGGCCATGCAGGCATCAACAGACCATCTATCGCCTGCCTCCTCTGCTTTAAAGGACGGAGGAATCGGGGGTGGAATGGGAGAACATCAAGACGGTGTGTAGGAATGTCCGTTTACGGTGGGCTTAATATCTTCTTTCACTCTACGTGGGCAGGGCTGCTCGTCTTGGGCTGCCGTGAATGAACTCACGATCTGTTCCTCACGGCACTGAAGTACGCTCGTCGACATCCCCAAGCACATTTGACTTGCGGTCGTGCGAGGGCATTATCGACAGTCTGACTAGAAGCCGACCGTCCCGTCGATACATCACGGACGAAGGAGCAGTTGAGAGAGGCGGTAGCGAGTATAAGCACCGCTCGATATCAAGACACAGGTGCTGCTTGAGACCATTTATTTATTGGCAATTAACACATAGGTTGTCATGTTCGAGTTTGCTTACCGTCTTCGCTCTCCTTAAGGAATATCTACATTGAACTCACTGACTCAATTACAGCTGGCCATGACGATGGTAAAGCTACCTTTTGAAGATGCTATACGTCCATAAAAAGAGGCTATATGGAAGTTATCCATGCACTATATGTCAGTTTCTTTTATCCCAATTGAAACGGGCCATTGTTCCACCCTTGAAGTTCCGGGAAGCCGAAACACCACTTTGACACTTGACGATTCTGACGTGACACATCCATTGCCGACATCATAGTCCAGTGAAGGAGAACTTAGAAAGCCAGAACGATTTTGGCTTTTGTTAAGCGTGTAAGATGTAAATAGTCTAAAGACCTGCTGTTCAGCACGATGAACAGCGTTCCAGAGTCTGGCGGTTGGCATAAGACTTCATCGGCGGGCAATGATGGATGTAGACACGTTACTACTCCATCGATATTGGAGAGAATCATCTGTCACATATCTTCCACAACACCAGATGTACTAGTGTTAAGGCGTTGAGGTAGCAAAGCAGGAATAAGAAATCTGGTAAAGGAGCTGTGATTGAGCAACCTGCAACTGCGCCCACCACCTCAACACCTCCCTTTAATCCGGTCAAGCATACATGGACTCTCACAACCTGCATATAAGCGCCATGAGCTGTCATTGTAATTTTCAAATTACAATTCCCATTTCGCTTGCTTCAAAAGATCCCCAAAAACACAGCTCAATTCGGTCATACACAGCGCCCATACGAAAACATGCTTTCATAGCGAAATCTACCCTCCATAGTACACAATCATCACTAAGATCAACCCTCTATAATACCAGAAGTTGCAACATGATTCGATGGATAATCCCAAATGACGCAAAATCTCGGCGGATTCTTGATTGGGGAGTATCATGACAGGGCGGCATTACATGGAACAAATCCTACACAACATAAGCATAATATTTTTGGCCCCCAATCGTTTATCTCAACGACGGCCAAGTTCTGGAAACACCGGTCTGTAAATCGTGGCACCATAGGTGTATCGAGAGCAATTGAGTTGGACAGTGATGTAAGCTTGCGTATGATGATATGAGGAGATGGAGTCTGCCTTGATTGCTTTCCTCTATTAATGCTGTGGACGTCACACTGAGGACTGTTGATGTAATCATGAATGGTACGCCATTGATTGGACTAGTGTTGAGAAAAGGATACAGTGTATTTCTACCAAGTTCCGTTCGTCGTGTAATGCATGACGAATACTGAATGCTTCGATAACAATAATAAGTACAAAGGGTTTTGAAGTCAATAGTGCCACTCTCTAACAGCAGAGGAATCCTCCCAGTTGGGTATTAACGCCATCAATAACACCGTGAAGTCCATAAACTCATTAGACTTGCGCAGTCCGGTTTGCGCGGTCTCTGCGACTCTTGGCAAGATATATCGCTCCAACAACAAACAAGACTATGACTACCAACCACTAGAGGGCACTCATGACGATTGCCGCAATGACTATCCCCATGATACCCTTGCTGGCATTCTCATGAAAGCGGAGTGTTGGGAATTCTTGCCGTCTTGACGATGCTCCATTCTCTGATGCATCCTCGTCAGGGAGGGCTGTGTCGTTGGGCAGAGTTCCGTTGATGAGGATTGTCATTGTGCCGTTGACCTCTGCAACATTGACGATGGACTTGTTAAGTGCGTCGTAGCTTCCGTTTCCGATGAGTTCGTCGAAGTATTGGGTGCTGTTGTTGTCGTCACACGCGCAATACTCATATCGCGAGCATCCACAGAGGACGTCACGCTCTTCGTCCTCATCGCTGGTGTCGTTGTGATAATGGTAGGGATGCGAGTAAGGATACATGTATGCACCGTAGAGCCAAACGCCGGGCCAGAATGCGAGAGCTGCACCACCTAGAGCGAAAGGCGCAATTCTTCCGGGACTTGAGACGCCGGACCTGTAAGGTTTTGAAGAACCACCGGGGTAATATCGGCCACCTGCGAAGCTGGGTTGCGGACCGACGCCGCGAGAGCCACCGCCGCCGGAGTTGCGGGAGCCACCGCTGCCTGATGACGAACCTGGACGAGATGATGAGCCTCTTGAACCACTACCACTACTGCTGCTTCCGCGACTGCTGCCGCTTCCACTGCTTCCACGGGAACTCCCACCTCTGCTGCCGCTGCCAGATGATCCTCTTGAACCTCCGCTGCTGGAACCTCCGCGGCCTCCACCACCGCCGCCGCCACGGCGCTTGTAAAGCGGGTGTTTAGAACAGTCTTGTCCATAACAAGGGGCTTTCCCAGACTCGGGGCCCTCTATGTCGCTGCGTTCTATGCGACGGGGTGCATGGGTGGCCGACGCGATCGTCGATGTGAGGAGTGTGAATAGCACGACTGCGAAGTCTGGTCTCATTGTGGGCCAAGTTGTCTTGGTATGACGAAAGGATGCAGGCAGGTGTAGGCGAGGTGAAACAAAGAAGTGCGGATTGTGGATTGGAAACCAGATTTAAGTGAAAGACCAAATGATATGGGAATAGAAGATGCCAAACTGACGATGAAAACCAAGGAAGTCGTGAGTCTGGGTTTGGAGGATGTAAGTTGATGGAAGAGTCTGAAGTGGGCAGTCCAAGGTTTAATACCCGAAATCCGAATTCAGGAAGGGTAGGTAAGACTGAATTGATGACGGGGGTAATTGCAAGGATCCACAAGGCGTGCTTTCTCTTCTGGGTTCGAAGGCTGTGACGGAGGCAACAACGAGAGAGAGAAGATCACGGGGTTGACCTTCTATGATGAGGTTCAAGGGGCGAATGAGGTAAACAGAAATGATGATGTCGCTCTTTCCAGAAGGATTGGGGGCGACGATCGACCGCTAAACAGCAAGAACAAGCGGTCTTGGCTGGCCTGTGGATGAGGTCACTGCACTGAGCGACCGGGTTTGGCAGGCAGCTCCTTTGAGGTGATGACTGACTGATTGATTGAGAAGAAGGAAATTGCCAAGGCAGGAAGAATTGGGGACTTTATATTCTAGTCTAAGGAGGTGATTCGCTGTAGGGAGCGGAAAGAGCACTGGTCTTTGGCGTAGTCTTAGCTCCGACGAGCTGAAAAGAAGCCAATCTCTGAAAACAGATTGAGTTAGCTCCTGCCAAAAAAGTGCTTTGACTTTTGTTGTTTTTGGCGGAGACAAAAAGCAGCCCTACCAAAGTGGCTTAACTAGAGGGACCATTCACAGCAGTGTAATTACTTTGAAGCGTGTTTGTGGTGGTTTTGCTGCATTACAGAGGCGCGCATCAAACAGACAAAGAATTGGAATGTAGGTTTGAATGCCTTGGCTCAGCCTTAATCCAAACACAAGCTTTCACTTAGCGAAACAGCAAATCTCTCTAATGTTGATGCTGGTCAATAATGTGTTGGGTTTCAGTGGCAATGTCACTGCCAATTGACCACTGTTTCAAGGATGATTGAGCCGATGATCGTGGGTCTGTGACATAAAGGACCCTGGAGTTGACATGGGCGTATAAGCTTGTCGGGGTTAAGCTTGCAGCGCCGCAACATGCAGGCAATTGCACTTCTAATTGGTGTGCATCCTTGTTTAGTGTGGATCAAGGCTGTCACTGAGGCAGATTTACTTGAACCATTCGAACGAGACATTTCGCTACGACAACCCAATACGCCAAAAGTCCGCTTGTGACTGTCAAAGCTTTCGTTTAAACAAAAGTTTAGAAAATGTTTTTATTCCTGAATAGAGCTTATATTCGAGATGTGGCTGGAGCTGAACCGTGAATTCATCTAGGTCTGATTTACTCGCATAGAGGCTGGACAATTGACAGGCGGAGACGGAATCCTGCAAAGAGAATAAACCTCAGATGCAGCGATGCGTATTGAACACCACGTGGTCTTGCACGATTTGGAAGTCACCGATCTGTATGCCATGAACTCACAATCTTGGCTGCCTTGACAAACGTTCCATACTTCCAACGAGACCTTCCTCTCTAGTGCGTTATCTGATGCATTGGATCTCCGCCATAGCCACAGCGCCCCCGCATGATGCTAGAGTGACAGTCTGTCACATGAGGCTGTGCATTGTGCAATTGTTATTGCTTGCAGCATTCTAGAAGCATGACAAAAATTGGCGGCCTGAATTTTAGCATTCAGCCAAGATCAAGCATCCGTGCTTGCGCCCAGGACTTGGCGCACTAGAGTTTTCAGTGCATCTCCGATGGCGGGGACTGGGCGGATATAAACATCACGAGTTGTCGCTCTGTGGCGATGAATGGTTGGACATCGCCTGGTTTCCGGGGGGATGAATTGAGGATCTCTCGGTGTTTCCGAGCAGAATTGATGTAAGTGTAAGTGTAATATTGGGAGGCAGCCGTCAAGTCAGCCTTTCTTCGTTGTATCAAGGCTTGCCTGTCCAAACTTCTGAACGAATTCATAAAAGACAGTCGTGTCATACGTTCCAATGTCCTGAAGATAAGCCGAATCCTTGACTTCACCAGATTGTATGATTTCTATGGTTCGCCTGGACAAAGCCATGACTTCTGCGGTGTGTTTCTTTATCCCAAGCCACTTTCTTTCATCCTTTGGAATACGTTTGTAAGCATCCGTCCAAAGAGAGTCCCATCTATCCAATGCACGTAGCAACACTTTGGAGTGCTCGGGTGATGAGACTGCTGATGTGCGATAATGAAATACGTGATGCCCAAGGCCTGGTAAACATTAGTAATCGCCATTTATTGACTGTCATGGGATGTGACGTACCTGAAGAGAGATAAAAGAGATCAGAATGGCCTAGTTTTCCAAAAGAATCTCTAGTAGCAGGCGCCCAGCCTTCAGCAAGTAATCCTGCTATTGCTTCACTGCAGCTTGAAGGATAGGACCTTGCTAATCCATGCTGCGACCTTTCTTGAAAAGCCACGCTTGTATCTGCCTCCCATATACCAGTCGGACATGGCAGATCTCCAGTCATCTCCTTTGATGTTATGATAGGTGGGTGGTTACAGAAGAGCCCCAGCAGTGAGTCATTCATAAAAGTCCATGTAGCGACCCTTATACACGTTTCTCGGTGAACGAAGTCTTCCCAGCTTTTGCCGGGCTCGTGTTTGAGACTCATCATGTTTGCTTTTCTCAACACCCCGACCAGTGTTGGGATTCTTTTGCTCGCTATTCTTCGGCGACAGTCGATGTGATTTGCACTGCCCTCAAGAGTGTTCATCAGTACTGCAGCCTGACATATTTCAAGCATGTGTCGTGAAGTAACTGGGCTGACACCTTGACTTGATAAATATTTAAGCTCCTTGTACACATACTTTTCTGCCAATTCCAGCAGTGATGTATTTATGTAGGAGGGAGAAGACAGATTAAGACATCGAAGATAAACAGTTCCGGTCAACACCATAGCTAGCAGCAAGTGGGGTGAAACCTTTCCAGGATCAAATGTTGGCCAGTGTATCGTGTCTTGATGATAGTGTCTCCGACGGAAGACGAAGACCAAGACATGCTGAAAGTGAGACACCGTGAAGAACCCTCGTTGACAACTCTGGTCAAGTCCGTGTTTGAGATGAGGCTTGTTGGTAGTTAATTCTTGTAGGATTCTTGACAGAGCGACTATCTGCATCGAGAGAGCATCGGCCGGCTCGGTAGAATGACCAAAGATGCCAGAGAATTGCAACAGGTTATATTCGGTATCCACATAGTCCTGGGGTTCATCGAGAAGCATGTCCGGTAGATCAAAGAGAAGAAAACCTGGATCAACCGTTCCTGAGCTCCAACCAACAGTCTCACGTTGGTTCCAAGCAGGCATCTCTGATGTTCTTTCAGGCTCTCGAGCGACTATAGCATCCATAGAAATCTGTGTCGGATTGCTGGCCTGTAAGAGAAAAGAAAAGCCGGGACTGTCATCATCGCATACTTCCCCCGGTTTAGAGGTTGCTCGATGCGTAGGATCATGACATAGTGAGCTGTATACACAATCAATGCCACGAGCCGAACACCGTTGACAAGGAAGTTCTGAGTTACAAGAGGTCTTCAATCGCGAGCAATTATCGCAAGCTCGAAGCTTTCTGCCCGGTTTGGCTTGTGGTGGAAGAGATCTGCCTTGTCGGGCGTTGCAAGAGCGTGCATGCCGACGAGCGACATCAGCTCTGCGGAAGGACTTCTGACAGAATGGACATTCATTTTGGCGAGTGGGTAGAGGCTTGGTACAGACGGGACATTTCGGGGCCTGATTTGGAGTCGCCATCTGAGAGGTATGTGGATGAAAGAGGTTGATGTCAGGTCATGCATGTGGGAATTTTCCGAGGGTGAGAAGTAGTAAGTGGAGCTATGTGGTTAATTCCCGTCCCGACCTGGACCTTGAGGAAAGGTCATATATAGCCAGCACCACGACTGATTTTGTCTGTCTCGTCCCTTAAAAAATGGGATTTGTTTACTTGTACGAGATCATTCACTATGACACGGTTACAATTAGCAAGATGTGAGTAATAAGTCCAAAGAGCTTATACACCGTGACTTACACCATCACTCAGTTATAGCTCGGCCCCTCTCCATCACAGCTACTCCAACGATCCCACTACAAGCTCATAGAATTACTGAAAACCGATTCGAGCATCAGATACGAAAAGGTTCCTCCAAGGCGACCAAGGTTGTAGCACCTGATGCGCACCCAGCTTCGCTCACCGATCTTAAGCCAAACAACCTAGTTGAGTATGCCTTGTATGTACTCAACCCCATGCCACGACGAGACAAGAAGCTAACAACAAGTGTAATGAAGCATGACTCTGGATAAGCTAGCCAATTGGGGACGCACTGGCTCCCTCTGGCCATTGAGCTTTGCTCTCGCTTGCTGCGGCGTCGAAATGATGCATGTTTCGATGCCACGCTACGACCAAGACCGTCTGGGCACCATCTTCCGCGCGTCCCCTAGACAGGCAGATGTGATGATTGTCGCAGGGACTGTCGTAAACAAAATGGGTCCTGCATTGCGACAACTCTACGATCAGATGCCTGAGCCGCGTTGGGTTATCAGCATGGGGTCTTGTGCCAATGGAGGAGGATACTATTACTATAGCTATAGCGTTGTTAGGGGAGTTGATCGTATCGTTCCGGTCGATATTTATGTTCCTGGTTGTCCGCCTACTGCCGAGGCTCTACTGTATGGTATCTTACAGCTGAAGAGGAAGATCAAGAGTCAAAGACCTTCGAGGATGTGGTACCGAAAGAAGTAGACTACACATTGTGGGGTTTGTAAGACTATAGAATACATGGATATCATAATGTTGTACAGAATAACGACAGAAAGTCTGCCCTGATTAAAACATGTTCGGGAACAGAAATCGATCCAAATCAGCATAGTCGAAACTGGAAAGATCTCCAACCAAATTATTCAGCCATCTCATATCATCCATCTCTGCAACGGGAGTCTCATCTCGGGTCTCAGGAAGAGAAACGATAGGAAAGGTTTTCAGCACATCACTCAAGGTCGATGCGCACTTCTCCTTGCGTCGCTGCTGCATTAGTATAAGCAATGAAGCCGTGTTCAGAGCCTCTTTCGTAGCATTTGTGTTGTAAACAGTAGCAACGTTACTAAGACATTGCATAGCATCCTTGAGCTGAGCGATGGATTCACCCGTATCAATGGCTAGTAGAACACAGATTATTTGAAACGGCACGTTGGCCATGTGATGCCATGGTGAGCGGGCATCTAGAATAGCTTGAGCTGCTTCGATGCCTGTTTTTGTGATAGAGAGGATCTGGTCGAGGACCTTTCCTGAGAACGTCGTGTTCATGGACTGGAGTCGACGACAGAGACACAAAGCGAGGTTTGTCTGCGCCATGATTGATGGTGGAACAGAATGAGTTCGGCTCAAGACAGTTGACAGAGAGGCCTCAAGCTCTGAAACGTCTTGCGTCTTATTTGGATCAAGATCTGTTGAGTATGGGAGCAATTCCATAAGCTCATGTGTATAATCTCCTTCCCTTGAACAAGGCATCTCCAGTGTTGAATTACATAGGATGGTCCTAGACCGGCCCATGTCAAAGGAAATCCAAATGTTGAGGTGCTCAGCGACGGCAAAGAGTCGTCTTCGAAGCTCGGCATCAACCTTTTCTTCTGTCACTGGAAGGACTGATTCTCGAGACGGTTCACAGTGCAGGCCAGCTGCTTCAAGCATGTGCAAAAGAATTGAACTCGCCATCCACGCTGTATGTGGGGTTCCGGCTATTCTCAGATAGACCACCCGAAGGAGCCAGCCGGTAACACTAGCGGCCGATGGATCATCAGACATCTTCTGCTCAAGGATAAATCGTGCTGTTTCTATCAAGTCAAGCTCCACTGGCGGAGGCTCAACCTGAGAGAATAAGCACCCGATAGCTGCTATGCCACAGAGGATAGAATCTTGAGACTGATCGTATATATATCCAGACCACCTGCCTTGGATAGTCTGCGAGATATCATTCCTATCCACGAACCCGTAAATTGGGTCCATCTTTTGAAAGTAAACGGCGCTCAAGCTCTCCATATCTTCCTTGGATAGTAGGTCTGTAATTGGTCGTGAAACAGGAACATGCGAAGACTTCCGCGCTCCAAGAAAGGCATTCCAAGAAAAAGTGTGCATCCTGGGCGCATTCTTAGGATCCAACCTCAACGCCAACCTTCTGAGAAATGCAGCCCCAGAATTCGCCTCCAACGACTGCAAATGCCTTGGCGAGGTAGCATGATCACTCCTCGAAGGTCTAGAATCCTTCTCAATGTGACCAGGAGGTGAAGGAAGAAGAGAAGCCTCGTGAACCTTCCTTTTCTTGTTGGAGGATGTCTTGTAGGTGCATTCGTACTCAAAACGGACACAGGCTCCGCAGGGCTGGGCGCCGTCGCATTTCCGTTTTAAATCCCGACATGTTTCACAGGCGAGTCTTGAGCGTTTACGGCCCTGAGAAGTGGACATGTTTGGTATTTGAATAGGAGTGAAAGGATTGTGATGTGTAAGGGGATGAACGCCTGTGAAGTGAAGTTGCGAGGGTCGGTTCTTACGGGCCGAGCGGGTATGTCGGCTATCTCGGGAATAGCGGTAACAACGGCGCAACCTATTGAAGCTTGACGTAGATAGGTAGTTAGAGGATGCTAACTAAACTTATCTTAACCGCCATAAACTTATCCCTGTATTTTTACCTTTGGAATTCGAGTCAGAGTGACAGTTGAATTGTCAGCGTCGACTTGTTGGTGTTTGATCGTCTCCCCATGTTACTCAACCAAGACAGAGATTCGGTCTCTGCAGCCGAGACACTGGCTGATATCGAAAACCAAATCCGACAAAAATCGCCTGAAAAGGCTCCGACACATAATGAACCGCCAGACGGAGGCTTCCATGCTTGGCTACAAGCTTTTCTAGCCCACATCGTGTTCTTCAACACCTGGGGCGTGGCAAATGGCTTCGGAATCTTCCAACAATACTACACCCAAACCCTCGTAGAAAGTCAATCCACGATATCCTGGATAGGAAGTGTCCAAGTTTTCTTCCTATTTTCAGTCGGAGTCATAGCTGGCAGACTGACTGATGCCGGCCATTTTCGAATTATCTTCCCGATTGGTGTCTTCCTGCAGGTCCTTGGACTCTTCATGACTTCGTTGTGCACGACGTTCTGGCAGATATTCCTCGCTCAAGCTGTTTGTCTTGGAATAGGCAATGGATTTACGTTCTGTCCGGCCCTAGCCGTTTTGTCGCAGTACTTCAAGAAGTATAGGGCTTTTGCTGTTGGACTGGCGGCCGCTGGCGCAGCTGTTGGTGGCTTAGTTTATCCAGTCTTGATCAACTGGCTCATATTCCACGATAATGTCGGCTTCCCCTGGACTCTCAGAAGTATGGGCTTCATTATGCTTGCTACATATATCCCTTGTCTTATATGGCTCAAGCCTCGACTACCACCTCATCCTAGCGGCCCATGGATCGATACAACTGCTTTCAGGGAACTGCCCTTCATCTTCTTTACAATGAGCATGTTTCTCAACTTTTGGGGCCTCTACTTTGCCTTCTTCTATCTCGGAACCTTTGCACGCGATCGAGCGGGTATCTCTGAGCCCATCTACCTGCTCATGATTCTAAACGGCGTTGGGATATTTGGACGTATCATGCCAAACATCTTTGCCGATAATTGGACAGGACCCCTCAACATACTCATTCCTCTGAGCATAGCTTCCAGTTTGTTGGTCTACTGTTGGGCGGCTATAGAAACAGCTGTCGGGCTTTATGTCTTCGCTGTGATCTACGGTTTCATCGCTGCAGCATTGCAAGCTTTGTTTCCAGCTGTTGCAACACAAATGGCTCCTGATCCGAGAAAAACTGGGACAAGAGTTGGAATGATACTGGGTATTGTTAGTATCGCAAATCTGACTGGCCCTTTCATCTGTGGTGAGCTTATCAAAGCTGGCAACGGTAGTTACCTTGGACCTCAGATGTTTGCTGGCTCTTCAATATTTCTGGGTGCTCTCATGGCCGTGGCATCTCGAATCGCCAAGACAGGTCTTGTGCTAAAGGTCAAATCATAGAGAGAAAGATTACGCATATATGGTAACATCAACTATGTAAGAATTAAAATTCGTTACAAAACTCAAGCAACAGGAGCAGCTTCCTTTGCTACCTCTTCATCCTGTCCCTTCTTCTTCTTCTTCTTCGAAAACTTCGGAAATCGAACCCGTATACTAAACCGAGATCCAAATCGAGCAACACTCCTCCTTATCTTGGTCCCCTCTTCTGGAACGGTAGTGGTACTAATTGGAGCTTGGTTACCGCTAACAGGAGGCGCGTTCTGAGGAGTATTTTGAGAAATGGGCGCAGCAACTGCGTTACACCATGTTTCCGACCACTCTTGGTCAGAAATTTCAAGCATCTCTTTAAACAATTTCCCCTCTAGCTCTGTTTTGATGCGCTTCTGCAGAGGCGATGCCGTGCTGCATAGGCGAACCACTCGCTCCCAGAATATGGCGTCCTCCTCATTTTGAAAGATGAAATTATCGCCTTCGTTGGTCCACGAGATGGAAAAGATCAGCTTGATAGCCTTTTTTTGGTCGTAGATGAAGGTGCAACTATCTGTGTCCTGAATACTCTTGCTCAAAGACATAGAGTACAGTTGGGCGTAATTGGTATGAGAGAATTGGAGAGCTAGTGTTGACGGTAAGGTCGTCTCATGGCTCACGATACACCTGGCATATGCCCACTTGGCGTATTTCATGGTTTGGGCCTCAATGTGACGAACTTGAACTTGTTCGTCCGGATATTTCGCTGTTTGTTGGTAAAGCGAGGTCAATGGGGCGCATATATATAAATGAGCATGCAAGTAGAGAACAGGGAACAGATAAAAAGACCACAATAACAATGCTGCGCCTCTTATCAAGTTTGTAGTTGCCGTTCAGCCGTCTGCGGCCTCTCTGGTCGCCAGCGCCCTGGACTAGCATTCCCCCTCATAAGCCAAAGTTGGTGCTTTCATCTTGTTCTAGCCTCGATAGCGCTCCGCGGTGACATCCTGTGGCGTCCGATAATAAGCAGACTAAGGACAGGCCCCCTCAAGGATTTTCATCGTTCAGAGGCATTCGAGATTGAGGGTAAAGGATGTGTATACAGCTACGTGTTTGGGCAGGTCGCTTATTTGAACCTAGGAATTTTAGCCTGGCCATTTCTCCCTACTTTCCTTACGACCCATGCCTTCTACTCACTCGAGGCTCCCAAGCTCTTCCAGTTCTGTCCTGTGTAACTTGGTGGCCAGGCGAAGTTCAGCTCTCAGCCACAATGCTCAAATGCGCATAACGAGAATGCGCTGTAATACACCTGCGGCTGAGACTAGCGAAAAAGAAAAAGCTGGCTATGTTAGTATGGCTAGTCTAGCCTGATGTGAGCCTTGATCCTGTGACTAGGTATTTTTGCATTCAATCCAGTACCTGATATCTTAACCACTGCCATACGCATACTCCTTGAAGTCCGAACTGGGTGGTACGAATCACCAATATGGGTTGCTTCGGCGCTGACAACGACGCAAATCGGGTGGACGAGGAGACTGCAGTTCCAGGCGTGCAGGTTGATTTTAGAGATGATCGTTGGATTATAGACCTTGATATCGATAACATTATCAGCAACATATCAGAGACCGAGAGCTGGACAACCTCATTTCGTAGAGGGTTTCAGGGCGCCGATGATAATGGACAACTCCCAATTGAACTAGGCAAAGTACAAAAGTAGCCTCAGCAACTTGAGAGATCGATGCTGACAGGATGAGCCAGAGTTTTCGAATCAACTTTGCTGTCCTTCAGCGAATACAATTGAAGCAGCTGCGCACCAAACTCGCCAAGCATGCAGTGTCTTTAAGATTCGAGGCGGGTGAGCCTCAAGGATGGCAGGACACTCTTAAAGAATATAGTACGATGACTGTTGTTTTGTTTAGGAGCCGACCGAAAGCTGATGTTGAATTTACAGTTCAAGCACTCCAGAACTATGAATACATGGAAAAGCGAAGTCTACAACCTGAAGATCCATTCTACATGAGCGGCGAGAAGTATCAAGATCGCAAACTCATCGAAGCCATTCTGGGGGACAAAATAAACAATTTTGAGGGACAACCGGTATTTCCTGCTATCGGACATTGGCAAAAGGGACCTGAAGAGTCAAGATCTGTTCGGGACACAAGACAAGACAACTATAAGCGGAACTGGACTGTAGGTCTTCACCAAAGACTTGCTGTGGCGGCCGTGGGTGGGATATTTCTCATGGCCCCTATGTGGCTGATGGTTTTGCATAACACCCTCTACACAGCTTTGGTTTCGACGACGGTGTTTGTTACTGTATTTGGAATGATGGCGGCGGTATATCTTACTAGTCTGATGGATGTTATGTCGAGTACAGCGGCTTATGCTGCGGTGTTGGTGGTGTTCGTTGGACTGATCACTGAGCTACACGATGGCTGAGATGGAGCAAAAGACCGGAAGAAATTCAGACGGCTTGCAGGAAACAGTCTCGCATTCTTTTTATTTCAAGTTGAAAGCTTGGGCTTCGAAGAATCTTACAGAGCTCATGTCTCAAGTACATGAGTACGCAACAAATCATCTAGCACCTTGCCAGCAGCCAGAACCTTTTCCTCCTCCAAAACCCGCCCCACGATCTGTATATCCACAGGGAGATGGTGCTTGACCATATCTTGCATATGATCCTCCCAAAGGCGGGTGTTCCATTCATCCAGCTCATTTCTCGGCTCATGATCCCACAATGCGTCAAGATCCCTAGCTTCAACCTTTCCTCCCGGAATGACTAAAGCCGTATAATCCAAAAGATTCCAGACCTTGGTGTATCCCACCCATTTGACAGTGTTGTGAGGTACAGCCGCGTGTGGCAGAGCCGGCATTATAATTGCGTCCACAGTCTTTCCCTTCTTAGAGTGGGTGTTATTCCACTTCTCCAAATAGGCCTGCTGGAGCTCTCGCTTCCGTTTGTTAAGTTGCCAATAATCAAACACTGATATTGGCTTTCCCCTGTTCACAAGCCTCTCCACGCTCGGGATAAAAGGCTCGCCTCCTGCCTCGACATCACGACGAATGTCTTCTCCTCCATCGACTGTGAAGTAGGCATCCATAACCTCTATGCACTCGGCGTGCAAGTCGGGCTTCCACATCACAAGCTCATGACCATCAGCTGCAAGGGCAGCTGCAGCCTGCGCGAGAACCCTTACGATACTAGGATGCGGCTTCACAACGCCGTCGTCATACAAGACACCGATCGTGAGCTTGCTGTTCACGGTCATGTCATATTCAGACTGGCGCCATGGGATGGGAACGCAACGGCAGTCTTGTTTCCAGGGTTCCTGAAGCGTGATCTCTTTGGTGAGATGGTAAATGGTCGAAAGGGAGCGTGCCAAGGGGCCAATGGAAGACGGGACGTGCTCTTGTCCATCGGTTGAGACAGGCACCCCTCCATATGGTAATCTCGAGCTCTGCGTCACGTCAGCGATATTCTGAAGGTGGTGAGTCCACGTACGCTTGGCTTGAAACCATATAAGCCCATCATGGAAGCTGGCATGCGGATACTACCACCCAAATCTGATCCAAAACCTCCGAGACTCCCGTGAGAGTAAATCAGAGCCGACTCTCCGCCCGAGGATCCTCCAGGCGTATATCCAGGAATGATCGGGTTCTCAGTCAACCCCCAAAGAGGATTGTCAGTTTCAGCCCACTTCTCAAGATTAGTATAAGCTCAGACTATGCCATTTATCAGACTCACCATTATGCTCTGTGGGAGATTGGTCTTGCAAATAATGATGGCGCCCAGCTTTTTCAAGATCTTTACTAGGACAGCATCATCGTTGGCTGGTTTGAAGGCCTTGCTTGTGTAGCCAAGAGTGGTGTCGTGACATTTGACATTGAACTGGTCCTTCAGACTTATTGGAACGCCATGGAGAGGTCCTTTTGTTTTCTTCTCTTTGGCATAATACGCATCGAGCTCTTGGGCCTGTTCCAGGGCATCATCGAAGAGGATTTCGGTCAGGCTAGTAAATCATGAGGCTTTTGTGGCAGCAAGAGATTACAATGAGGCTCACCAGTTCGTCTGTTGGTAATTTTAGCTACCTATATATAGAGCTTGCCAAATTGTCATAAGGGTCTACCTTGTCATGCGCCTCAATGGCTCTGTCAGGCGATATGTTAATATGTATCTCTCACCGAGTTTAATAGTCGACTTTCCGTGTGATATAAGCCAGGGTAACGTCTTCACTGCTGAGCTTTCCACTCCGAATCTTATCGGCCAAAGTAGTGATATCATCGACTTGGATAATGGCGTTGTATGCATCCTGGCGGTCCTCTTTGTCTGATAGGTGCTTGGTGACAAAAGCAGAGATAGCACGGGCCCGTTGCCGTCGCTTCTCTGCGACAACTTGTTGCCAGATTTTTGAATCCATGACGATATATAGATCTGGCGATAAGGAAAGGCTAGGGAGGTCGCGTATCTGTCCTGTCAAGGTTCGGAGGCTGTTGCGAAAGTTGGAGGCTGGTCGAATAACCCCGCATATACCCGCACCCGCACCCGCACCCGTTACCCGCCGCGGGCTGCTTATGAAGATTTTCGGGTGCAACGTCCGAAATGCAAGTGATGGATTTGGCATAAAACTACATACGCCATATTTATCGAGCAGAGAGGGACATCCGTAGTCGCGCTTGAGGGCTGTATATTCTTCCTGGCTTCCAGTTCCTGGCGTCTCTCAACCCTTACATTCTGATAGAGATATGATCTGATAATAAAGTTTGCCTTGAAGCCGAACGGTCATAAGCCAGGCATGGGTATCGCGAATCCTCTGTTACAACTGCGTACGCGACCACCAATCGTGGCGTGATATGAAGTGACTCAGTCTGCCTGAATAGCTTGCCCGTTCAATTATCGCAAAGTTTCTCAGTCTCAGAGTTTTGGCGCCGTAAGCTCGGGCTAACTTCAGTTGAATCAAGACCTAGAGGTGCTGCTGTCTATGATGTCACTGGCTGCTTTGGCGATGCCGCATATCCGTGGTATCGCGTATAATAATAACGAGTATTTGAAGGGTTCGTTGCGTGTCAAAAAGGCGGTTATAAAAAGCCACAAAATCTTCATTCTCGGAGGAAATATTATACTGTTCTTCATTGATTCTCGTGTGTTATCTATTTTATCAAATTCATACTTGACAGACCAAACCTACACGTATTGAAAGTGCGAGAAGAAAGAAAGACTCGCACATTCATCATAATAACTTCACTTCTAATCCAATCATCAATGGGACCTTTGAAAGTGTTGATATGTGGAGGCGGCTGTGCCGGACCAGCTTTGGCCTTCTGGCTCACCCGTCTCGGACATCATGTCACCATCGTCGAGCGTTTTCCTGCCCTACGCGCAACTGGAGCACAGATCGACTTCCGGGAACAAGGTATTGCGACTCTCAAGGTAATGGGAATTATAGACGAGATACGCGCCAAGCTGGTTGACGAAGCAGGCGTTGCTTTCGTCGACTCAAATGGAAAGATCTTGGGAACAGTATTCGCCAATACATCAGGCAAAGGCGCCCAGTCCATAACTTCCGAGTTTGAAATCATGAGAGGAGATGTTGTGAGACTTTTATACGATATAACCAAGGACCATGTCAAATATATCTTCGACACAACCATGGAGAATTTTGAGCAAGATGAGAAGAGCGTACTTGCGCACTTCTCTGATGGGACATCGGAGACTTTTGACATCCTTGTTGGAGCAGATGGTCAGGGTTCCAGAATTCGAAAAGCCATCTCACCAGTAGATGCTCCGGATCCTTACCGGAAACTCGGTATCCACATGGCTTATTATTTCATTCCACGCGAAGAAGGGGATAGCAATATCCGCAGGACATATCAAGCATCAAAAGGCCGAATGATATTCCGTCGAACGCACCACTCAACAGAAACCCAGGTCTACCTCATTCTCAAAGATGAATCTCCTGAAATCTCCAGTGTTCATAGAGGTTCAGTTGAGCAGCAGAAAGAGTTCTGGACACAGAGATTTCGCGGTGCAGGATGGCAAACAGAACGATTCCTAGAGGGCATGAAGGCAACCGAGAACTTTTACTCCCAAGAAGTTATCCAAGTTCAGACAAATACTTGGCATAAAGGTCGCGTGGTCCTCCTAGGCGACGCAGCTCATTGCCCCTCTCCATTCAGTGGCATGGGAACTACACTTGGCTTCATCGGTGCCTATGTGCTAGCGGGTGAAATTCAGAAGAACCCCGAGAACTTGTCTTTGGCTTTCGAGAACTACGACAAGGTGCTGCGGCCATTTGTTGACGAGGTTCAGAATATCAAGATTGGACTTATCCGGCGGGGTATACCTGATACTCAATTGGGTGTTACGATTATCCAGTGGATCGTTTGGTTTGTATGCCTTCTGAGGATTCCGTATCTGATTTCAAGGTTCTCGAGTGAGGAGAAGGCAGGGTGGCCCTTACCAAAGTACCCTGCTCTGAAGGCGAGCAAGTGGCCGGGCGTTCCATGATCAATATCAAGCAACTCTACTCAGTCATAGGACAGGATGAGGCTGGTAATAATACTGTAGTAACTGGAGCCATACTCCAAAAGAGTCTTTTTTCAGTTCTAGAAATTCAATTTATATTCAACTGAGTCAATTCCATTTATTGAGGAACCTCAACGTCCTTGCTAGTATCAAGCTCCTCAAATCTTCTCAAGTCCATAGGCTTCTCCAGCAGGGGAATGACGTAAGGGTCGAAAGTCTTCCAGTAAGGGTTCTCGAGATGATACTTCTGGCTCTGCAACACAATCAGCACGTATCTCCAACTTCAATTGACAAGCTACTTACGCTTTCCTGCTCATAGCGCTCAACAATTGTGAACGCACGTCGGTCAGCAGTGGACTGCATGACGTGCCATGAGAGGGTCTCCTTGTCCTGCGAGTAGACGCGGCTAGCTTCGATGAGCTTGGCGGTGAGCTTCTTGAGGGACTCCTCGTCGTCTTTGGCGTAGAGATGAACAACGATTGTGTAGACCATTTTGGCTGATTTTGATGTGGATGTATATGGGGATATGGCTCGTAAGTGAGTGTTGAGGAGGGGTTGTTGAGCGTATTACTTTTATGGTTTCTGCTAGGAGGTGGAGATCATGTGATCTCCCCACTGATCGACTGATGCCAACGAGATGCGCGATTATCGCCTAGAAGTGTTGTGATGGATGAATTTCTTCAATGCATGTAGAGTAATTAAGGCTTGAAATAGCAAGGTAACAGTTTTCTCCGGTAGTTTTGACAAGGTGCTCTCAAATAATGTGTTTTAGGGTAAGCAAGTGGGCTGGGACATCGGAATAGCAAGACAAGATTGAAGGCCGTTGCGAATTCTATATTAAGTTCTTATGAATGAATATATTAAGTCAATAAGATAGAACTCGGCACCAAGCTACTTTATGGCTTCTAAAGAATATGCTAAGCTGTTGGGCTCTTCTTTCTTTCCGTGGTTGATCAATATGTCGAGGTGATCATAAATTTTCCATATCAAATAGAATCAAATATTTTTAGCCAAACTTCAAGAGTTCCGGTGAGATTTATGCATATCCTCAGTTTAACCCATATACGGAGAAGTCTACCGTATACGCCTGGCATTTCATATCTCGATCTCAAACACTAGAGGGATACCAGTCAGTGCTCTGGTGCTTTGAAAACTCCTCTACCCCTTAGTGTCAAATCACCAAACAATGTCGTCATCACATCTCGCCTAGACGAGGAAAAACGCCAGCTGATTTGCGCCCAAAGATTCTCTGGAACCCGTATGGAAGCTTTTCACTAATTTGGTGCGTGCGTTACGCTCATCCCTGCTCCCTCCGATGCTCGCCCGCCAAGGAAGATCTTTCAAGGATCCACAGGTGCCGCCTCACCGAGACCGTGCATGACTTGACCCACTGGGAGCCTCACGGCACTTATCTATCAGTGGGTCAAGGGATCATTCCGCCCTGCATCGGAACTTGATAAGGATCAAACAGTGGCTGGATGCAACTGTTTTGCAGACATGCTTTTCTGGAATTCTGACATTTCACATCTTTTTAGGTTTACCAAGAGAATGGATGACTTTCCCCAGGTCTTCTTCTCCAAGTTTTGAATGTGACATGTAACAGTAACGGTGTAGAATATAACTCGGCCGAGTTGTTGGTTGGTTGGTTGATGAGGAGAAAAAGAAAAGGGTCCTCATTTCACTGCAGCGACACACGCGAGCTGAAGAAACAAACCTTGTATCGAATGATAGAAACTAAAAATCGCCTCACTGAGACTCAGGGATCGGAAGCTCAGCACACGATCCTCGACCATGCCCTGATGAAAAGAAAGTCTTGGCGAGAGGAGGATTCCCCGATCCTCGTCCCTCCCGGAGCCTCATGACAGATGGATCTAATCATCACGGGAACAACATCTCGGCTCGCGAGTCAGGCCAGGGCTCGGAGTCTTGTAACCTACCGAGTGAGAACTCTTTAGATTGATGTGACGCAAGGCATCATTTATACACAACAGAGCTGTGAAAGGTCCACTGTGCTATCACCACGGGAATATGGCTAGCAAGGTATGAAAATTCTAATTTCTGGATCGTGTTTTGATAAGTTAGTTATAGGAGAGGATCTACCTTAAGGCTTAACACCGAGTTATCTCGACACGACGTCATATGTTCTCGGACCGAGACCCACACCGAGCGGACCGGCGCTCCCGGACACTCCGCCGTCTTGATTGGACTCACCTTAAGCCCGAAAAGGCACCGCCCTGATAATCGAGAGTATGAGAATGGCCACTGAATTCACCATCGCCAATCCTGAATGACAAACCTTGAAGGAGAATTCCAGAAGAAAAGAATCGTTCTAGTGCATCTTGCCCCTGGGACTAGTGTAATGCAACGCATCATTCATTGTTCATAACTGAAAAAACATGAGTCGTGATGGGAAACCCACAGAGTCTCGGCGGCTTCGTGGTGGTATAGTGGACCAACACCACGACTCCACACCTCGCAACAACCAAACAAGCACGGAAACAGACAACGTGCGATGATAAGACAAGTGGGAAGACGAGACGACCGATGTCATCATACTGGGCCAGACGAAATGATGCTCCAAAACTCTTTTATATCTCTTATCTCTCTTCTTCCCCTGACTCAACCTCCCCTCTAACAGCACGCTCTGCCCCTTATTACACCCAACTCATCATGTCTAATTATATCCCGTCTTTCTCTGCGCCCAACTCGAGGCCCGGATCCCCTCTCCCCCTGGGGTCGCCGTCTGCTTCAAGACCTACGAGCTTCTACGCCAATTCTAGAGCGAATTCGTTCGTGGGCACGAGACGAAACTCTGCTGTTCCTCCGACGTCGAGAAAGAACTCTGTTGCTGCTCCTTCGAGGAAGAATTCTGCTGCGCCCCCTTCAAGAAGAAATAGTGAGGATAAGGGTGCTTCTGATCCTGAGTCTACGGACCTTGAGGTTTTGAAGAATGAGAAGGGTGAACCCCTTGCTGGACGTATCGTCGGTGGTAAATATGTCGACCCAAGCAATGAATCCGTTGATCCGGAGTTTGGGGCTATCAAGACTGTTGATATCGATATGCCTCTTACGTTGACGGAGCTTGTTAATGAGAAGGGCAAGGAGTATATCGTGCTTGGTTTTGCGACTGGCGATAAAGAGAATCCTTTTAACTGGAATCCTTGGTATAAGAGATCTATCTCTACTATTCTCAACTTGATGACCTTGTTCATCGGTCTTGCTACTACAGCCTATAGCTCGGGTATTGCTAGCATGTGCAAGGACCTCGATGCTCCTAACATCAAGGGCCAATTGGGTCTTTTCACTTTCAACATCAGCTGTGCTGTCGCACCCATGGTGCTAGCTCCCTTTTGTGAATTGGTCGGTCGCAAGGTCGTCTACGCCAGTTCGTTCCTGTGCTTCTCACTCCTCTTCATCGGTCTCGCTCTCGCCAAGGACATCGACACCATCATTGGCCTTCGACTTCTACTTGGTCTTTTCGGCTGCGTCGGTACTATTCTTGTCGGCGGTACCTTTGATGATATGTACGAGCCTCATCACCGAAGCCGACCTATGGCTATGTTTAGCTGGGTCGCTATTTTCGGAACTGTCGCCGCTCCCATCTACGCTGGCTTCATTGACCAGGCTATTGGATGGCGATGGATTGAGGGTATTCAGGGCATTGCTAATGTTCCTCTGCTCCTCGTTATTTTCTTCTACTTCCCCGAGACTCGAGGTGGCGTCGCCCTTCACAAGCGAGCCAAGGCTCTTCGACAAGCTACTGGAGATGAGCGCTACGTCTCTGCTGGTGATATCTTGACTCCCAGTCTACAGGCTATGCTTAAGGCTAGTTCCGTCAAGGCAATTCACATGCTGGTCACTGAGCCTGTTGTCTTCGCCTTCGGTCTCTGGATTGCCTTCTGCTGGGCTGTTGTCTTCCTCTTCCTCTCAGTTATCCCCATCACCTTTCAGGAGCACCATGGCTGGGGCGAAGGTGTCAGCGGTCTTCCCTACATCTCTCTCTGCATCGGTACTACTCTTGGCTGGTTGGCTCATCACCTCCAGATGCGCAAGTTTGACCGTCTTGTCGCCGACCCCAACGTCAAGGTCACCCCCGAAGCTCGTCTCTACGGCGCCATGTACGGAGCTGTCTTCCTCCCCATTGGCCTCTTCATTTACAGCTTCACCCAATATTCTCATGTCTCTTGGGTTGGCCCCGCAATTGGTCTTGCTCCCATTGCCTTCGGTATCTACTTCGTTTTCGAGAGTACCTACAGTTACACCGCCGATTGCTATGGTGAGAGTTCTTCTTCTGCCATCGCCGGTCAGGGTCTTATGCGAAACACTCTTGGTGCTGTTACGCCTTTGTTCGCCAATGCTTTCTTCCACAATGTCGGAAGTCAGTATGCTGGCCTCATCCTTGCCTTGTTTGGTACTGTACTGAGCTTGATTCCTTTCGTCATGTTCAAGTACGGATATAAGCTCCGAGCTCGAAGTAAGCTGGCCATTGAGATGTAATTGTACATGTATGATAGAAAAAAAGTCAATGATCTGGAATGAAATAAGAAATAGATAGCATCGAGCTCCGTATAGAATATTTATCAATGGGACTGAATAAATGAGACTTGTGATGGCTTTAAGACATGTGAATGAAGAATTGGGAAAGATTTATCGCGACGACAAGCGATTATGTAGGTAGCTTGGTAGTGATGGTGAAGAAAAAGTCCAGGAAAGGCTCCAGGCTCGATGCTGTGACCAAAGTTTAATTTTAAGTAAATGATATGTATATAAGTCTGTCTGCGATTGTGTCCTCCAACAAAATCACGAGGCATCGCCTCAAATCACCAGCGACCGTGGTGTAGTGGTTAGCATTAACGCCTTCCAAGCGTTAGAGAGGGGTTCGATTCCCCTCGGTCGCATTTTTGGCTCCAATTCGTTCTATCCCTGTAAGATGTCCTACCCCTGTCCATGCGGCGATAGTGCCGTGTTAGTCCAACACCAGAAAATTACTACAGGTTGATTTAATTTATTTGATACTGTTTCTTCTTACTGTTTTGTTTTTAACTCTAGGTAGTTACTAAAGACACCTATGTTGCTGATCACTGATAATTGCCACGTCAGACTTCGAGTCTAGATATGAGGTCTTGTGTACTCCATACTTGATTGAAAACACCATCTATTGGCAATGTTATTCTATAATATTTCTAACCAATGTTGCCAGCCAAACATAACGCCTGTAAATCTCAATTGAACATCATGAAGAAGCCTCCTCTGAGCAGACCACTGATCCCCATCTAACAATTCACCCACTTTTGCTATCAAGCGACCCAACCTTCTCATCTTCGAGGTCCATAAGTTCCTTCGTACATGACCATCATCATCGCCATCCTGGTTATTGGCCATCTCATACACCGCTGATCGATGATCACTCAGCTGGTGGTCAGCTTGAAGATCTCGGTCCTGTGACCTAAGACTATCCAGCAGCTTCGCACAGATATCGATGAGAAGAATGACATTTCGTGGTTGAGAAGAGCACTTTGAACAGTGAAGCAACTCCTCACACTTTGATATAGCTGCCTTTTGAGCCTGTATTGATTTTTGAGACGTGGGGTGCTTGGAAGAGACGTTCATTGTGAAAGCCTCCCATGTTTCCATAGGAGTGATAGAACATTGACAAGATGATATTTTATCGTCCGAGGAACCATGGTCATGGAGTTGTTCTGTCCTTGCTGGGCAATTTCCACTATTTGGTATCATCGACTGTGGGAAGGGGAAGCTATCCTGTGGATAGATATCGTCATCGAGCATGCTTTCCAGAGGAGGGGAAGTCAGAAAGCTTCCGGGCGAGTTCAAGACTTGGTCCATGCTGACGGTTGAATCGAACGTCGTGTCATGACTGAAATCTCTAGTATTTGTTGGCGTTGACGATATGTCTTGTGGAGATCCAAACATAAATTCAGACCAATCTGGTTCCATGTGATGAAGTTCTGAACGCATACCCTTGGTCTCCTGAACTACAGCCTCACTCATGTTGGAGCTCTGTAAGTTTCCGGAATCGTCCTCGGCATTATAAGATCCATCGGTGAAGGGAGTCATCAACCCTCCAGATCTCGATCCAGATCACCCTTTCTGTTTCGCCTGTCTTCTTCCTTTTACAGAACCAAAGTTATGCTCGGTATCACTGTCGGTTCCGTATTCGCACTGCAGGCCCCGACTACGACAGTTTCTGCAGCCATCAGGTTCACTTGTGCAACATATCTGTCACATTGGACCAGGTTAGTGCATGAACTTGGTTTGCATAGCGGCTGAAACGTAACTTTCGGGTACGGCAGGGATTCCAAGCAGATCGTCGAAGCTTTCCATTTTGAGCTTTTTCGAACGGTGGCCCAGTAGGGAGGACTACATATGAGTTGCTGTTCTGCTTACAAGTGTTGAACATGGTGATAGTGTAACGAAGGGTGTTACAGGTTGCATTACTACCACGAATTCAGAGCTTATATCAAGATTTTGAGGCCTGTTGAGTGTTAGTAGTTGGTAAGATTCCCCTCTTTCATAGGATACCCCAGAATGACTGCGTATCCAGTAACCCGAGAGGAATGAATATACGATAACATGGATCTACATAAGCGAAAACCACCTCACCTACCCCGCCGCTTCCTCTGATAGAGTTATGTGGTACACGAGCTTATGCTGAGCTCGTCAGGCCGTAAAAAGGACCGCATCTGCCGTTGGTAGTTACATTTTACGAATCCTTAAGCGCTTCATAAATCTCGACGAGAGCCAGAGGTGAGAAATACTTGATGGCGCGGGGTGAGAACATGGGATTTGCAATGCGTGGGCTGCGGGATACATGATAAAAGGCAAGGCATTGAGTTCACCGGCGAATCTGAACATGGCAGGCTCCTTGAGGAACTCAGTTCCAGTATAATGCACCCTTCATAGATTGCAGTGTTAGTGGTATATATCTGCCATTGAGGCTTTTGCGTGCTCACTTGTGGTAGAAGTTTGGGTCATTGATGTGTACTCTGTTAGGGCTCATTCGGACAATTGGACCTGAGATCATGTCAGCAACCAAGACGCATATACCAGTGTTCTGCACCTACCACATTTCTCGTGAAGCTTGGGATAGTCCTTGATGTAGTGGCCATCGAGAATGACGTCCTGGTAGAACTCATACCAGCTGGTAACCGCCGCGATCTTCGGCCCGAGGACGTTCCTAAGAGGATGCAAGAAGAGGCGATAAAATACCAGGCATAGCCAGTAAAACGCAAAGGCCCCAAAGACTAGAGCGGTATAGTAGATGTTGTTCCATGAAGTAGACGTTGGCGACCAGATATGTGCCGATAAGAAGCCAGTGTTGAACATGACTTCACGTGGAATGATGAGCTTGATGGAAGACATGGCGAAGGTGTATTTGTCTTGATAGCTATTGTCCTTTCATTCTGTTGACCCTTTTTCGAGCCCTTTTAACAAATTTATCTCTTGTACCTCAGTCTATGGTGATGGAGAGATCTCCCGAATAGGCATTTTTCCAGCTCCGTAGGATGCCAGGTTGCAGATCGTTGGCTGACAGAGAGCGGATATGCCCAAAATGGCATCTTTTCGTGCTTACACTCTCAAGACGACTGCTTCTTATGGCAGAAAGTTGATACTCAATCTTTTGCTACAAATGGTACATTTAAAGTCGTCGTGCATCACGTCCCGAGGAGCAGCAAACCATTACAAACTCATCATTCCCCCTGGCAATTTATACGATACATCTCAACTTCATCATGATTGCGACTATAAACGGAGACACAAAGATCAATGGAAAAGGCCATCCAACTCAAGTCCGCATTCCGGACATGTTTGGCTCTATAATGTCTGCGACGCCCGTGGTGAACCCTCACCACTTCAAGGTCAAGGCCGCAGCCGATGCCTTCATAACTGAGTGGGTGTACCCTATCTCTTCTCATAGTGGAGTAAATTCTAACTGAAGTCTAGTTATCTCGAGATGGACAAGCACGAAGCGGCTAGGAACAGAAAGGCCGACTTCTGTTTCTGCGCCTCGGCCATGGCTCCTCATGCAGATGCGGAGGCACTCAGGACCATGGTCGACTGGCTGAACTGGGTGTGTAGTAGAATCCTGAAATACTCCAAGTTTTCAGAGCCTCGATTGACGTGGATGTTTAGATCTTCTACTTTGACGATGACTTCGACGAGGGCCAACTTGACCGAGACCCAGTAGCCGCCGAGAAAGAGATCAGGCATACACTAGCTGTACTGGAAGATGGCGCTGAGATTACTGATAGAGAGCAACATCCCTTGCGATATTTGTTCAGTACCATCTGGGATCGAGTTAAAGAGGTACGCCTTGCTAAAGATCTCGTCCATAGAGCTTTACTAACGGTATCTGTACGCAGAGAGCTTATCCTGATGTTCAAACTCAGTTCAAGATCACGCGCAAGCGATACTTGGACGGTCTATTACATCAGGTCGAGGCGACACGGGATGGCAACGGCCAGCCTCGGACGGAGGAGGACTACATTAGAATGCGTAGAAGGACTGTTGGTGGATATCCATGCATCAGTCTTATCGCGTGAGTCTTGGTTCAATTGTTTGTGTCGAATTACGATTGACGGTATTCTTCACAGCTATGCCCACAACGTCAACTTGTCACAGGAGGCATTTGAGCACCCTTCTGTTCAGGAATGCAAAGCTTTAGGCTGCGATCTCGCTTGGGTGTAAGTGACATACATTATCCCTCCATGAGATCTCTGCTAATGCATAGCAGCCACAACGATATCGTCTCATACAAGAAAGATGTGAAGTCAGTTATTGAGCACGACTTTGTCACAGTCCTGAAGAAGAACGGCTTCACCACTCAGCAAGCCATGGATAGAGCTGGTGAGCTTCAAGACGAATGCTACCGTCGATGGTACCTCGCTCTAGCTAGCATGCCAATCTGGGGTGAGTCTATCGATCGTGAAGTGTTGAGATATATAGAGGCGTGTCATAGTTTTCCTCTCGGTGACCTGCTTTGGAGCTTCCAAACAGGGCGATATTTGGGAGCTACGGAGGGATACAAGTTGCATGAGACGAGGGTTTTGAACCTGTCAGACTTGATTGAGGCCTATTGCTGTGTGATACTCTGATGCCTCTTAGTGGCATTGGGTCGTTGAGCAGCAAACGAAGGGCTTTCTTTGAGTAAGGTAGCATGAATTAGATTACAAATTGGCATTTGCGACATCGGTACCCCGTCATATACTTCGTAAATGACATTATCAGCTATCTCAATGCAATAATTAATTGACATTGGCTGCTTCAATCAGTACGTCTTGTGAATAGGGAATTAATTAGTGGGGAATAAGATGGCGTGCTCGAATCAGTGTCGGGGTTCATCCGATAAGTTACACTTGGGCTAAGACTCAATTGAGATACCATTACTTGAGTTAGGTACGTTCATCTACTTGAGATGAGTTCATACCTTACTTCAAATGATCTGTAATAATCATGTCGAGTCAAAAAGAGTCACCTAAGCTCGAGGTAGCGATCGCTGGTGGTGGCATCTCAGGTCTCATCACAGCGATCGCACTCCTCAAACACCCCAACGTCAACGTACAAGTCTACGAGCGAGCACCTGAGTTTAAAGAAATCGGGGCAAGTATAGCTCTAGGTCCCAATGGCCTCAGAACCCTCGACCGTCTCGGTGTTGAGAACGCCCTGGCTGAAGGCTTTGCGCAACGCCAAAAGTCTGGATATCCCATGATATACCGACACTGGAAGACCGGAGAAATGATCGATCATGATGTTCACAGTACAGTACAGAGCAGGAAACATGCGACTGCACGGTTCCATCGTGCCCACCTTCATCAGGCACTGTTGGAGAATTTACCAGAGGGCATTGTTCATTTAGGGAAGACGACTGTTGATGTTAAGGCGGATCCTGATGGGGGAGCTACGCTTTACTTTGAGGATGGGACGACGGCAACGGCTGATATTGTCATTGGAGCCGATGGCTTGCGATCGGTATGTTCCAAAGACTTCTGGGGATAACAGATTGCTGACATCTTGGCAGAAAGTCCGCAAGACGTTCGTACCAGAGCATGAACTGTACTGGACAGGTTGGGTCGCTTTCCGCGCTGTCTTTGATGCCGATAGATTGAAGGATGCTGAGTATCCTGAGGACGCAGCTCACTGGGTAAGTCCCAAAGACTCTAAGACCAACATTTGACTAATCGATCAATAGGCTGGCCATGAGACAACCTTCTTCCATTCGCATCTAGGTAAGTGACCAGCACCTCTTCGCCAAAGCTGTCGCTAATACATGGTTACAGGCAAAGGCCAGTTTACCATAGTCGGTGGCTATCACGCTGATCCCAAAGATCCCAAGTCACCGGGTAAGGATGCAAAGTGGGATGAAGATGGCAGCGTCGAGGAGTTCAAGAGGTTATACCAAGTAAGCGAACCCTCCCGAGTGCCATTAACTATGCTAACACCCCGAAGCATTGGAACCCAACCATTCGGGCATTCATAGACGCAACGCCCTACGTTAAACTCTTCCCCAACTACGCCGGCGCAGCTCTCGATACATGGTCCTTCTCCAACCGTGTAGCTCTCGTCGGCGACGCAGCTCACACCCACGGTGGATCCTTTGCAGCAGGAGGATCACTGGCTATTGACGACGCTTATGCCTTGTATCGCTCGCTCGATTACGTCTGGCCTCCTTCGTCAGCACAAATAGGAAAGCCGACCAAGGCTCAGCTTGCGCAAGTATTTGAGCTATATGAAGCCACTCGCAAGCCGCATCTGGATAAGCTCTTGGGTGTCGTCCATAAGAACATTTCGGTCCATAAGTGGAATATCGAGAGGGCGACGACGGAGACTGACGAGGAGTTAAGACGGCGGGTGAAGGGGAGGATGAATAACTCGTGGATTAGTGAGCATGATGTTGTTGCCGCATTTGAACGGGCCGTTGAGAAGATAGAAGGTCGAGAGAAGACGGCGGAGGAACCTCGCGCGAGACTATGAGCACGGTGTTCAAATATACCTTTTCCAATTCTATCAGCATATTATTCTCTACCGTACAACTTCACCAGTTTCAGGCAAAGGTCTGCCGGAAAGCTGGTGCCTGAATAAGTCGTTTAGTCTGCATGTTGATCAATACCTCAGAAGGCATCTTGGATGCATACCTTGGTAGAGGCGAGGCGTTCATCAGCCCTAGACGCAAGTAAATTTCTCACAGTGGCAGCAGTGAGAACGATGGAGTGTATTACCCGTGTATGCCAATATGCGTTCTTTTCCCGAGCATTGTGGCTTCAAGCTTCGTATAACCCCTCAACCTTATAAACCTACGTCAGCAACTGCACATCATAGAAAGACATCACATCGGGAGGTAGAGAGAAGTGTTGTTAACAATACTAATTCAACTATATTCGCAAGTGATATCATCCAGTCATGTCCAAGCTAAACAAATACAAGAATTGAAGCACCCGCTTCAAACTTCTGAGGTCCTCTTACTCCTCTTGAAGAAGCAAGGCATCACCAACTCGCCCATCTCGTACCAGAAACCAACAGGAGGCTCAGTGAAGGTAGCCTCGTAAGCCTCAATCATGGGTCGCTCCCAAACCAAGTCAACCTCGTGAGGTCGGATGTACTTGGTCTTCTTGAAGACCTTCCAGCCAACGAAGAGGAGGACAGCGAGGATCTGCATGGAGTAGTTCTGGAAGAACACCTCAACATCGAACTTGGGTCGGAAAGCGTAGTATCCGTAGCAGAGACAAATGACGGTTTGGACAACGAGGGCGATATAGGCACCGTAGGGCTGGAAGTAGCCGTAGTAGGGTCGCTCAGTCTTGCGGTCGACGCCCTGGGCGACACAGGCGCGGTGATAGTTAATGAATGTGATGGACATGATTATGAAGGTGATAAGACCGCCACCAGTGACGATGCTGATCAGCCAGCCGAGAACCTTGGCAGAGCCGTTGGCGCATTGGAGTAAGGACAGGAAGGGGAACAGCATGGTGACACAGAAGCAGTAGACGGGAATACCGGACTTGTTGCAGTATCGGAGGAATCGAGGGGCGCGTCCCTCAATGGCCAAAGAGTAGAGAGCTCGGGTGGCGCAGTAGGTGTATGTGTTACCGGCTGAGAAGATGGAGGTGAGGATCAGGAAGTTGACGAGATGAGGGAGACCGGATATTCCAAGGTTGGTCATGGCGATAACGTAAGGGGAGGAAGCAGCGTTTCCAGTACCGCCAGCACCGAAGTAGATGTCGACGAGCTTGGGGTCGTTGTATGCACAGACAATGCCAACAGCCAGAGCACCAACGCCGAAGAAAATGAGGAATCGGTAGTAGACTGTCTTGAAGGCACTCTTGATGGTAATGGAAGGGCGTTGGGCCTCAGCTGCGACCGTGGAGATATACTCAGGGCCGACGACGGTGAAGGAAGCTGACCAGAGACAAGCGAGGAAACCCTCAAATCTGCCCTTGTCGCCTGTGCTGAGGTATGTAGTGAACGCTCCAGGGTTGGACCAATGTCGGAAGCCGTAGGCATCGTGTTGGGGGTTTCCACCGACCATAGTGACGAAAGTGAAGGCGAAGAGGAGGAAGATCAGGATGAGCTTTCCACCTGAGAGCCAGAACTCGGATTCACCATAGAATCGAACAGCGAGGACGTTGAGAAGACTGTAGAACGGTCAGTAAAGTCCAATTGACAAAGGAGACGAAAGCTTACCCATAGCAGACAATGACTGCAACGCAGATACCAGCGGTTGGGCCAGGGTTGAGCGCATCAGCATTCCAGAAGGAGATGACAGAGGTCAGGGCAGTGATCTCGAAGGGGATGATGAGAGCCTCGTAGAGGAAGAAGTTCCAGCCAGCGACGAAGCCCAGGGCATCGTCGACCCAGTAGCCAGCGAGACGCACGAATCCACCAGCAATGGGCATATATGTATTCATCTCAGCGATCGAGTTGTTGACAAAGGCGAGAAGGACGCAATAGAGGAGGTAGGCGAGGAAAAGACTTGCAGGGCCACCTTTGGCGAGACCGCCACCGATGGAGATGAAGAGAGCTGTTCCGATGGAACCACCAGCGGCGATGAGCTGGATCTGACGGTTGTTGAGGCGTCGGTGGAGATGGCCCATGCCGTCGGTGTCGACATATTGGAGGCTCGAGGTATCGCCAGCGACGGCGATGCCCTTTGAGGCCGAGTTTCGTCTCTTCTCGTCGTCTGACATGATGGGATATAAGGCGGTTCAGGCCAGCCTATGTGAGAGGGATAGGGATTGAGGAGGAGCAGAGAGAAGGATAGAGGTGAAGAGTGTTGGAGACGAGGGTCTGAGGAGAAGCAGAGGCTGGAGAGAGTGGATTCATGGCGGTTTATATAGTGTCGAGCAGAGGCAGAGATAGCAGGCAATGAACCATGCCCGGGTAGTACGTGCATGGTGTCGTTGGGCTACAGAACGACGTGGGTCTTCCCCACGGGGAAGAAGAGCTCGGGTCCACCGAACCAAGACTGATTGAGGTTCTGGGGCAAGCCTGTAGCGGCACTCGATTAGTTCGTACAGACGGTGGAATGTGGTGTGTTGGGCAGCCGTGCAATTGGTCAGGGAAATGGCTCACTGTTGTCATCTTGCAGCCTTCACTGAACATCTTTTTGTTTGGAATCGTTAGTTTGGGTTCGGAGGGGAGACGGCTACTGTGACTACGTCTGGTCTAGACTTGGAGTGTATTTGGGCGTTACGCATGTGATGAGTGCGGGGTTTGTTCGACGTGTTTTTGGTGTGGTACAAACATTACGGAGTACGAATAGGGTAATTCATTGTGAAGACGTGAATCTCGGTAATCTACACTTCTACAGATGATATCTCACCGTCGTATGGATACATACCTACTCTCTCGATAGCCTTGTAGGGGGGACCTATTGTAGATGGGATATTTACCTAAGGTATCTATCACAAAATTGGCTCACCTAGGTCAGTCCGTTCCCTATCATCTCCCTCGTAACGCCGTAGAGTCTAAAACAGAGCCTGCCCGTCCGTGTCCTCGGATTCTCGTCCCGATCCCTGCACGATAAAGTACCTTGGCCCAATCCCCTCAGCTTCCCACCATCTTTTCTTTTCCCATGCTCAGCTCCTCACGGAATCTCCGCAGACACGCAACCACTTCGCTTCACTTCTCCAAGAGAAACTCAAATAGAACACCACCTGTTTGGAATCTAGAAGCTCTGTGCGCTGGCCAATCACTCACTGCCCACACCGTAATTATTCGGATTTCCCTGCCGAAACGGTAAACTTAACTTATCGATCGTGGCAAACGCTGAGGAAATTCACCGATCAAGAGCGTTTATTTTGACGGGAGTAGATTGGATCCCTTGTAGCTCGATTAATTTGACTTTGTGATTGCGGCGAATTGTTACTGAGTTGGCCGCTATAGCTTGTAGGGGCTAGTTAGGGAGCCTGGCTGATCCTCTCTACTACCTCGAGATATCCACTCCGGCCCCGTAGGGTTTACAATTACTTAGTAACTAGTAATTAGTAGTTACTATTTACTAATTTTTAATAAAATCTTTTAACAAAAGAATTAAAATTCAAATACTTTACTATTTACT
>JAAOAJ010000201.1:0-15463 GCA_013781345.1 Fusarium coicis | reverse complement strand
GTTTAAAAACCTGCCTGCAGTCCTTCTTCCCATATCAGCCAGCACTGACCTTGTTCCCTGAAAAAGCCATTCATCATGGATTTACTCAGTAGATGCCATCGTAGCAACACCTTTAGACTGTTTCACCAGTCTCAGGCTGCAAAAGGCATAAAGAGTGCGAGATCGTGAAGAGGAGATCAAAGCAGGAATTTATTACTAACACGAAGGTTTATTTCCAGGTTTATTTCCAGGGTTTCGGCTCTGATTATCCCAGAGTCAAGTTATATTGTGAACGGAGAAATATCTGTAATTATCTGCCATATGTTCGCTTCAATACTAGCTACAAATTAGTCGGTTCTCATTAAGTCCTGCCCCCGTCACCAAGTCCCTTGCACTAGGTTGACCCATACCCGGAAGGTGTTTTTTGTACCATGGCCAGAGCGTCTTTATGGCCCAGGCGCGTAGTATTCGCAGACCGGCAATAACCTGGAATACGCCAATGATCGAGTGCGTGTTTCCAAATTGAATGCCCGGGAAAACATTCTATATGATAGTCAGCATAATCTACGTGTCAGAGAAAGAATATCTCACATACCGTTCTGTTCAGGTGCCTTGTAGTGATAACAAGAGACCAGGTATGCCCCTCCACCACAACGCCTGGAATGAAGTCAAGCTCCTTGACAGCCTTTTCTCCGGCTTTTGATATAAGGAATTCCCATTGCGCAGCATTCCATATACCTAGCTGTTGCTCACCCTTCGCAACGCCACCACCGTAACGCTTAGTCTCGATACTGAAGGCTATAGGGAGTAACTGGCTGGTGGTCCAATTCAACAATGGCATCCTGTTAGAGTCAAACCACTGGAGCGGTTCATGGTCTCCTACATCATCATCCTGAGACTCGTGCAGTATGCGGATAATGTAATCAACCCGGCTGGTCGGCTCGCTGAAGCGATGATAACTGAGGTTCATGTTTGTTGTCAAACTAGAAAGGTCAGAGACAATATCCCGTAGTTCCGTCAAGTGCCATGCTTACCAAGGCAGAAAGTCAATCATATCATGGTCTGATCCGTCTTGCATGTCGTGAACAAACAAGTCTAATAAGCGGGAATGCACGAGGTTGTTCCATGCTCCCTCATCTTGCAGCTGGCTTGCGCATGTATTTGAATGCTGAGCGATGCGCTGGGCATACCGAACCAAGTCCTTATCACAAGGCCTATCTGCCGCGGTGTCTTGCTCGAAAAACATGTCATCATATAATCTTCCCACGCCAACATCTCTGAGGCTCTGATAGAGAGATTTGGGCATGATGGAGCGTCCTCTGTTGACTGCATCAAACTGGTCAATGAGCTCCTGAACTGCCGGAACGTGATGGCCGAATGGATTTGCCCGCATTAGCTTATGGCCGAGAGGTCCTTCCAGAGGCCACATTTTTATTGGAGATTGAGATCCTCTGGAGCGCTTGCTACTTCGAGAATACGTGCTGCTGGTGTGAGATGAAGCACTGGTTTCTGTGCTCTTCCCTCTTGACTTTTCTTTTCTAGGGTCACCTCGTGGTGTCTGGTCGTTGTCATTTTCATCGTCATTATCTCGGTTCGCGTCACCGGCAGCTTGTCGCTTTTTCGGTGTCGAAACTCCCCTTGGCAAAGAATCCATTTCCACCTGATTTAAAGATGCGGGTGGAGATAAGAGTAGTCGACGCTTTGATGCGCATGAAGGGTCTGAGTCTGACAGTTTTCTCCGTTTTGACGAAGCGTGACTTTTGACTTGGATTGAGGTCTCAGGATTCTGAAAATTAATAGGTATATCTTGAAGCCAGCGCGTGACTTGGCTGATTGCTGTGTCGAATCTCATGAAATGTAAGTTTGGGGTAACGTCGCTGTAATGACAATAAGCCTGTTCTGATGATGTAGATGCTAGCAGAATGAGATTGCAATGTTATTATTTCTGGAGCCTGGTTGTTGGGGTGAAAGGCTGACAAATCTGGGTCTAACTTAGTTCAGTTAGCGCTGGCTCATACTAAAGCTCAAAATAGTTAACTTACTGTACCAATTACCACTGGTATTAATCCAGTAGGCAAATTCGACTTGGGTTCAAAGCCACCAGCACATTTTTCGGCCAAATTAAATTACGATCTCTTCTTTAGGGTTCGAATTAGCATTCCAAGCCAATTTCTATTTAATATCAATTAACATTACAATCATGGCATGTCATGTAATATTGCGAAGATTAGACTCTCGATCAAGCGTCACGTTTCCTATTATAGAATAGTATACTTCATCAGTGAAGCGTTACATTTCCTAACATGGCTAGCGCTCCCTGCTTAGCTAAGTTCAGTCGTCTCCTCAATCTGTTGTCGGGTGCGGGGTTTGTACAAGTGACCGACCCTACTCTTCTATTCCTAATTATTATTTACCCTTAATTATTGCCTACCCCTGTTTATTTCTTACGTATTCATTTATCTCCTATTTGTTTCTATGTAGCCATACTATAGGGACTTATGTTTTCTTAATTTTAATTAACAGCCTACAGGCGCATTAGATTACATATATATGTTACGACCCTAGCGGCTATGTCACGTGTACCCCACATAAAACTCATGCAAAGCATCGGCCCGCAGCGACCACGGGCCAATCAGAGCTAGATCGCTGCATAGACAGGATCACGACGCTCCAGGAGCTACCGTAATCCAGGATCACCGTGATCCAACCACCTCAACGATCCTCTCGGATCATCTTTAGTATATAAGACTACATTTATTAAGTATTAGATAGAACTTAGCTTACTAGCTATCAATAACACTTCTTTACCTCAATAAGCCTTACCCGCACTATTGACTATCAGGAGACGTGACAACCCAACGTGCTCAGTATAACGCCCTACGTATTCTGCAAACATAAACCTAGTACGGACTAGTTTACTGGTTTGGAAACCCCAACCGTCACAATATAAACACGTATAAACCTATACTTCAGCTTTCATACATTATCTTCTCTCTTTACTATAATTTCGATTTAAGGTTTGCTTGTAACGGTCACGCCTAACCACTACGCCACAGGGGAAAAGATTAGGCTATAACTGCTATTGCAGCATTTACAGTGGTGTGTACAGCTGCTTATAGAAGCCTTACAGCGCTGTTACGGGCACGAATCGTCACAGGAAACTACATGTAGTATAAAACTTATCACCATCCTATAAATGTATCTTTAAATAGTTAAATATCTTATTAGCTATATAGCTAAATATATAAACCTTATGTATAATAAATAGTGAGTCTTATATATAAATAAATAACTTTATTATTTTTATGTCAATTATTTCTTTTTTAACAGAAAAAAGCTTAATGGTCTCTGTATATAAAATTTTGATAGACATTCAACCCTATTTTAATTAATGTATTTTCAGTTTTAGTGAGAACAGTTTACAGGCACTAGTAGAGACCGTTACCAGATTGTTGTGAGGAAATTCTTTACTCCCTCTTATTAGCTATATCTTCATCAAGAGAAAAGACCAGAGAGTAAAGATATCTCAGATAGTTAATACTAACCCGATCTAGAACGGTCAATCCTGTATCTTTGGTGCGACTAAATAGTTACTTTGGTCAGCTTACATAAAGTCTATATCAGATCATCTCTCCAAACCTGATCAGGCTGAATACTTGTTTCCCCTTCCTTGTGAATTAACAGCCCGTACCATCGGTTTAAGAGCCATGGTAGCTGACTTTGAGTCGCCCGGTGTGGCTTGTGCTGCTCTGTAAGTAGTCTCATTCGCGAGGGATGTGGTTGGCGCTTGTAAGAAAACCTCTGATCAGCTCTGCCCACACCGATCAGAGGAAAAGCCAAATAAATCAAATAAATGCATATAATACGTAGTATGCAATCCAAGCCTAATTCTGCCTGACTATTGTCCGCGTTTTCAACTTGTCTACTTTTCAACGCTACTAATGACCTGAGCGAGCTAAACGAAATCTGGCAAAATCTTGGAAGCTGTCCCAGTTGAGTGAGAAGAGTCCCTTGAGATCACCATCGCTAAGAAGCTTACAGTCTGCTTTGTGGCCTTTCTCGACCCACCCCGTCTTTTGGCATGCCTTATTGTAATACGATTAGCATTCAAATAGAATACTACAAGTGGAATGTCGATGTCTTACCGCGTTACAGTACCAGAATAGCGAGCACTTTGCACACTTCTTCAAAGATGTAGCCTGTTTCTCGCACCCATGACACGCCATAATACCATTCGTTTCCTTGGAGAATTTCTGGACTCGGTCACTCAACGCCAGCAGGTCAAGTAACGACAGTGGAAAGATCTATGGTTGGAGTAAAAAGACAGATTAGAAAGGTGCCTCAACTAAGTTGACCAGAGGGAACTACAGGCATACCTTGACAAGTGTGGGGTCTTCGTGACGGATTCCTGGTTCCGAAAAGGCAAATGCGTGCTGTTGTGCGTAGAGAACTGCAATGGTGTACCCCTTGCAAAGATTAGCCGGGGCTATTTCGTTGCCGCGCCTGTCTGTGTAGAAGAAAAGTGGGATTGTCGTGCCGACGACGTCCTTAACTTCCATTTGTAGACGAACAAGTGTTACGTAGTCGATGATCTCTGCCAGAAAGCACCAATGCCGCCGAGGCTGATAGTTGATCCCATCTTTAGTTTTGAAGAAGTTGTCATCCACTTCTGCCTCGTTGGGCAATTGGATGAAACTTGGGAATGCCGCTTGGTTGCGAAAAATCCCTTGTCCTTCGGGGTTGGAATCTTTCTCCCTCTTCCAAAGCCAGTCTTCAAACTCGTTTGAGCCCAGTCCCTGAGGAACGTCATCTACGGCAGTCCTCCATGCCGCTGAGTTCCCGTATGTATCGTGGCTTGAAGGGTTCCGAGCAAGTTGTCTGGTATTGCGCACTCTGAGGCTATCATCACCTTCTAGGACCAGCCATCCAGCCGCCGCCCGTTCAGTAAAGACTCGTGCCCTGGCTAAGTCTCCATGGGCGGCACAAATCTGTGCGGCATCAAAGAAGGCCCTCGGCAAGCCAACATCGTCCGGGCCTTGTTTATTGTATAGTCGGACTTGTCGATCCACGTATCCGAGTATCCGCTTCGGGTCTGACAAAATTCCCATGAGGCCTTCTTTACCGATACAACCATCCAGTTTCAAAATCTCATCAAGGCGTCTGTCGCTTTCTGCGCTCAAATGTGCTGGCAACGAACAAAGCCTACACAAGCAGGTAAACTTAAACTTCTTTCGAAGCACTTCTTGACGGTTTCTGCGATTGTTCAGGACGCCGATATATGTGATGGTGATCTCTTCGCCTTTGTCGATATCTCGCAAAGCATGAATAGTATGTCGTCCGATGCTATCATTCCAGGCTTTCTGTGCGTTATTGTCGCAGGCGTGGTTGCTGCGGCATGCAGCAAGGAAGATTCCACCGCCAGTGCCAATGGGAAGAGCGTTCGTTCGAACGATTCCAAGATATTGCGAGGCAGTGTCGCTGGGATAGACGTTGCACATAGATAGAAAGTCCCGCCGTTGGTCCGAAGTAAGTTCATCAACCTGCCTGCGTATAGAAGCCCGTAAAGCCGAACTGTCGGGAGCATTGTCAGGAACTCTTATAACTGGCTCTTCAGAGAGAATTCGAGTACCCTTGAGAATCTTGTTGGAGGCAACGAGTCCTTTACCTTTGCCGGGAATGTCCTGAAGGATAAAGATAATATTTTCGGTCGACTCTGACATTTTGGCGTAGTCCTGGTTCCTTAATGCCGTGCTAGATGATTGTAACCGGGTATGTAAAAGAAGAAAGGTGGAGGTAAAGGTTGAAAGAGGCACTCCTAACGAGCTCGAGAACGAAAGATCAAAACTGGTGGGCCTCCTGCAGCGAGGGAGGGCGGAGCAAGCTCGTTTTACGTAGGTTTGATTGGTTATTTCCATGCATGTTAGGCGCAGTGTAAATGCAGCCAGCAACTGCATATCGTATCATGTCAGTAAGATTCTTAATGCAGGTATTGTTAGGTCGGCTTGCGTATTGGGCACCTACTCGTCGCGCTGAACATGCAGGGGGTGTTGATTGGTAGGTGTATCTTCTATCCCCACCAGTCTCGGGGCGGAAGGTGACGCTGTGCAAGCTGTTTTTGGTTTGCGCATCGTCACTGTAGAAAGTCATACTCTTCTATTCTTAATTGTCGTTTCCGCCTAATTGTCGCGTCCATCTGTCCAATTCTTAAGTGCTTGGCTATGTCCGGCTTGTTCCCATGCTATCCATACTATGGTGACTTACTTGCCCTATTTCGATCGACCGTCTGCGAGCGCGTTACACACAGGTGTGAACGCGTATTTTATTTATCATATGTTATCTATTTTATCTATAATCTTGATTGGAGGGTTGTTTTATAGATAAAAATATTATATATGTTAAAAAGTATTTGATTGGGTAATATGAAGGGGGCTAGGCTAGTATAGGTCAGATTGTTGTAATAAAATAAATGCTGATAGTTTTTATTTATTTGCTGGAAGTTCCTAAATTCTGAAGGTGGTTTTACTAGGAACTTTGGATGGGATAGACATAACGAAGCTGGTTAAACCTGGCATACAGAGCTGTGATATTCATCCGCTTAGAGTATTAACCCCTCGAAAAGATAGAACCGCGTATTAAATGTTTTAATGACGAGATAAGACGTTGTGAGTCCCTCGAGGTGTATTCTATCAGGCGGACTAAATCCTTTATTCTTTCATTTATTAAATAAACGCTACATATCAAATGTTGACTTATGGTCAATCTCCAACAAAGTTCTGTTTGCCAACCTAACACAGTCTGCACCCTGAAAACTCAAAACTCATAAAGAGCTGTAGTTCCTTGCCAAAGGCCGCGACAATAACGTGAATAATCTCTCGCCGCTACCCTATTACATTGTCGATTATAAATCTGTAGAAGGCCGTTGTAATGAAGCCCGTTCCCGAACTTGTTTGTATAATGCACCAAGACCTTTGTTTTCGCATGGTAGCTTGATATGACTTTCGCGTTTGAACAGTTGGTTAGGATTGTCCAGCTGCTCCCGAAGAATCAGTAAAGTATTGAGAGTAGACTTAATGCCCGCCGACATATCTTCAAGGTTGTTGGGCACGTCGAGGATTGTGTCCATCACATCGTCATTTGAATCTTGTGATGGGCTAAAAATAATCCTCCCTTGTGCGATTAATGCTGAAAAAAGCATGATGCAGCGAAAGGCCTGGTTTGATAATATTTCAACATCCAGGATAACAGAGTCCATGATACTGCGAGCATCAGGACGCTGGGCCAAGGATCTTCTTGGCTGTTCCTCGTGATGAACTAGGCCTTCGTCTCCCGCTAGAACTGCTGGTGATGCCATGATAAATGCTGTTACCTCTTCCAGGTAACGATACATGTCTTTAGCTTGCTCCACAATGATCTTCGAGAGATCGGTTCTGTCATGGCTAAAGATAGTAATTTGAAGCTTGATGCTCAGCTGAACGTGAGATGACACTTCAGTTACGGCGTTTTCGATTCTTTGAAGGAGGTTTTTTTGATGAAAAAGTCGTCTTTGCAATCGTGCAAGAGCCACAATCTCATCGTCAACTGATGATCTGTTTTCATAAATGTTCAAAGAAGCCAACTGTTTCTCAAGGTCGGCATCATCTTCATCATCTGCAAACCCAACGTAGTAGCTTTTGCGAGCGGGCGAAAACGCCGAGACGGCCCCCTGGCCGTGGTACAAGTTTTGCTGGCTTCCAAGCTCTATAAGTCGGTTGAGTATGTCTTGCCGCGTGGAGGGCTCATAGTACTTGTAATCCCTCCATAAAAGACAGAGCTTTGTGATATCCTGGGCCCCTTTGTTGTAGCCTGAGGCAAATAATTGTCTCAACAGTGCGTTTACCTGCTGGCGTTGGTCTTCAGCACGTCTACCTTCGGAGTGTGGATAGACCGTTCGCCTTATCTCAAGTTCCATCATCTTTCGTAGAATGTTTAACATTATAGGCGTCTTTGTCAAACTAACGAGGTTACTCGAGCCATTACGTCGAGATCCCCTAAAAGGTTAGAATACATTCTTGCAGTTAGAAAGCTGGTGACTTACGAATATTCTGTGGAGCTGTTTTCACAGATCGTCTCCATCCACTCGGGGACTGCGGCTGAACCTGCCAATTGAGCAAATGCTAGAACAAAATGACAGATGAGTAGCATTCGGCAACAGGCCTTCCGCGACTCATCGTAACAGACGGCCGCAGCTGGATGGAATGACCGAATTGCGATTGTAGAAAACCCGTCTATGTCCACTTGATGGCGAAATGGCCATGTGCCTACTCCGTGCGAATTGAATTGAGCGACAAATGGCTGTTCGCAAGGTTGATTCCAGCAACATAGAACGACTTTAGGCTTTTTAAGTTTTAAGATTTCCTCGATCAGCTGATGGCACCGCTCTGAGGGAATGGGTGTTGAATGCTGGGGTTTGAAGGAGAAGGCGTCGAGGACAGTGACAGTATGAATACTCCGAGCTCCCTTAGAGCTGAATCTGATGAGTTCATCAACGCTCTTCAGCGTCTTGCATCGCTTCACAAACTCGCCAAAGGTTCCGTGGTAAGTTTGCGATTTGTGCGGTCGCTCGAGAAGTATGACCACGTCGGACGGACCAGATGCGAGGTTGCATGCCTGGTCGATTTCGTCTCTCCGTCGTCCAAATTCGTTGCCGAAATTCCTGATGAGATTCACGACTTTGATATCCTGCAGATTTGGCAAGCAAACTGGTGGCTCAAAGATGAGTTTCTGGACGCAGCAGGGAACGGGTATGTCAAGGCACTGCATTATGATATCAATGCTATAAAGTTGCCTATGACACTATGATTTGGGATGAACGCTCTAAGATTGATAGTCTGAGTAAACTTGCGGTACTGATTTTTTCCAGATTTCGATCGAAAAATTCGCCAACAAACGAAGCTTATCATCTGATGAGCTACCACCTAATCCCCAAGTTAACAAATTAAAAGACGTTATTGTTAAGCGGATGGTGTTGGCCTGAAGAGCCTGATTCCAGACTTTGGCGCCCAGGCATTCACGCAGCATGTCTCACCTAAGACCTCCTGGATGAAACCTCATGTGATTAAAAACTGTACTTTGCAACGTTCGCGCATAATCAGTACGTTGCGGGACAAAATATGAGGGTACGATTCGCTATTATAGTAGTTGTAGTGGTGTCTAAAGTTTCTTATACGAGCCTGCAGCGGACTAAGCTGTAAGAAGAACTCTTGGCATTGCTGGCCGGTCCAGATAAGTTTCGGACCACTTGGGGGAAACAAACAACAACATTGTTACGTTACCATTTTCGGGTTCGTTGCAAAACCTGTCGAAGGCCTGAAAGCGGCCGGCTTGACCGGCTGCAGCCACAACAGACCTTTCGCAAGGGTGAACAAAGGAGACTTCGACACATGTCAGTCCGGGTACAGGGAGGTAATGGTGGTCAACTGGTCACGTAGCTGAAGCACAAGGTGCAGCTTGAGATAAGGAAAGTAACGTTATGATTCGTCGAAATACAATTGTTGGTTGCGCGGCCGCATTGAGCATGGATGAAATAGCTGCACATTTTCAACCCTTATTGGACAGGCGCATTGGGACAGATGAAAGAGGAAGTGACTGCATATTCCCAACCAACGCTGACAGGAAGCCTATGGAGTCTCGGCCCTGAAGGCTTTCCAACCCTCCCTTCATTGGGCGCCGAGCAGGGCGGGGTAGTAAGAGATGCAGGGCTTTTAGGATGTAACAACTTCGATGGCAAGGGCAGACGAACGTGGCCGTTCATCAGCGGCCAGCTGTTAATTGAGAAGACATAACCTCGACGCTGAAGGCTGAGAGCGGAAAAGCGGTATAAGCAGTCGGTTCTGGATCGCCCTGTAACGTTAGAGTTTTCAGTCCGGGTCAGCAGCCCCAATGTAGATCGTCTAGCGGCCGGTGAAAGGATCACGCTGGCTCAATGTCGTGACGATCGTTGCTGCGACTGCAGCCGCTCAGTAAGCACACTGCCTGATCTCTCTTGGGACTAAGACGAACTGAACAGCGGGAAGTGGCGAGGACCTCGTTCACAAAGCTCAAGATTAGAGTCCTTGCCACGTTGTTGTATTCAAGACAGCTGAATAATATATGAACACGATGGGTGGTTTCTATGGTTCGAAAGAGACTGGTTTGAGTTAGCCCCTGAGTCTACCATGTCATCCATGACATCTGCATTGATACTCCGATTTTCCGTGAAAGCGGATATCTCATCGTATTGCCCCCCCGCTGACAATTCCCTACCCCGCTTTTCGCATCCATTTATACCCGAGCAATTCTATTTTTCATACTGTCTTCGGACGTCGTCAGTGTGTCCTGTAGAGAAATTTATGATTGAATATTTACTTGTGACAGCCTGACTTGAGGCACTAATTCTCCACCTTTTCTGCCCCATCTACCAACTTTCAGGTGTTCGGCTCTCGACAGTCTACACGTAAATCTGACAAGATGGACAATCAAGATTTTGAACATATCGAGCTCGATGATGGCCGTTTGGTTTGCAGCTCTCATGGTTTAGTCATTTGCGGGCGTTGTTGCGTCGACTACAGTTTCATGGATAACGGATCCGAGAACTCAGATGACGAGCCTTATCAACCAGCCAACGTTAGTTCACGCTTAGAGCCATCACAAAACAACGCTTTTAATGATCTGGAATTTTCGCTCAGAAAGGGTACAGGAAAGGTTCTTCCTACAGTCTTTATGCCGCCTTCTTCGGCCACAACTCACACCTTGTTTCCCGCTGGAACAAGCCTGAGAGCGATCCCCAAAGTGACTCGTTTCATCATCATGATGATCCAAAAACGTTTCTTATTTACACTGATGGCGCCTGTCTGAACAACGGACAAGAAAATCCTAGAGCAGGATGGGCCTTTGTTTTTCGGCCCCGACAATCCAACGCCACGACATACGTAACTGGTCGTCTCGAGAACAAGGGCCCCTTTGGGGATGACCACAGCCAGACCAGTAATCGGGCTGAGCTACGAGCCATCATCGGCGCACTTCGTTTTCGCCATTGGAACGGTGAAGGTTTCACGAGACTTGTCTTTGCCACTGACTCAGAGTATGTTGTCAAGGGTGCGACAGCATGGGTTGCAGGCTGGCTTCGTAAAGGCTGGAAGACGAGCTCCGGTCATCGGGTCAAGAACAGAGACTTGTGGGAGGCTTTGCTCGGGGAGTTGGAAAGGTGGAATGTGCATGGTATGAGAATACAGTTTTGGAAAATTCCGCGGGAGTGGAATATTGAGGCGGATCAGTTGGCGAAGGAGGCGGCGCGAGGCGCTAATAATGACGAGTTCACCCAGCCCCTGGGTGTGCTCTGTTAGTTGAAGATAGATGAATGACGAAGACGCCTGGATTATAGGTTATAGCAAGATCAAGCAGTCAAGAGCCAGGCTAGTGGTTTTGGTTTATTGGACGAGCTTCATGATTGATTGCTGCTAAATCCCGACACAGTAGTCTTGTTAGCCAGAGACATTTTATTTCGTATTTGGTAGGTTGAAAAAATAGCTATTCACTAACTACTTAGGTTCAGAACGACGCATCTGGGGCTGTCTGCTACTGAATTAGCATGGATCAAAAACGTCGCCTGGATACCCTAGTCCTACAGTACAAAATCAATTGTTGAACAATTGATTTTATTTACCCTACATTCCTTATGGTCCGTCCCAGTTTCACAGAAAGAGGAAATTCTACGTATCTTATTGGCTCGTACTCCAGCTAGCTCCTCTATCAGTGAAAGAGGGACAGTGTTTTGGAGACCTCATGGAGGTCTTAATTGAATTGCGTGATAACCCTTCCTATGGAGCTGATCTTAGGATTATGAATGAGAACCTGCGAAGCCTGACTAAAATTTAAGCGCTCAGGCATCCATGCAGACTGGGTTGCACATGAAGTTCCCCTTGTAACAAGCGGGGAAGGAACTTAATTTTGTTACCATTTAGCTGCGACCCTTGAGTGCTGCGTAATACTTCAGACATTTTTTTCTCAATTTCTACACCATCCAATATGGACCCGGCTGTGATAGCGGAATTGGATGACCAGATAATTTATCAGGCGACGAAGGACATATTTATTGGTCAGAAGGCCAAGTTCAGAAAGCTTGGGCCTGTCAAGAAATCCATTGGGAGTCATCTATGGAAGGGCAGTCTCATCCGGCAACTTGTGACCCAGTATGGCGCCGATGCCATACACCAGCTAGTATTGAAGCTCCTTTCAGATAGGGTTTACGAATCAACCTTGATTGCAAGTGAGCGTTTCCTAGACCTATTCGAGCCTTCTATAGCCCAGGCCGCAGCCAGGAACATTGTAGAAGCAGAAGCTGCCAAGAGCGAACAGGCTGCGCTCGAGGACATCATACGAACCCAGCGGGCTGATAGTCAAGGGGTACCTCGCCAACTGAGACCTGAGCGCGCTTCGGCATTCTATTGGCTCTTTAACCACGGCCTATCTGTTGGCTCAATCTTACCCCGCATTATTCCTCAGAGGTCGGGTAAACCTATCTTCCTTATCTTTCAATACCATTACTTTGTGACTAGAGCTATAAACATTATAGGTAATAAGCGATTTCCCCTCCTGACAAGTTCGCAGTATGGATCCAGGCGCGACGGATCAACTGAACGATGAAGATGTCTATCATGCGACAAAAGACCTATTCGTGGGTCAAAAAGCCAAATTCCGAAAGCTTGGGCCCGTACAGAAGTCCATCGAGAGCTACTCGAGACGAGATAATACACTACGACAACTCCTAGAAAAATACAGTGTTGAAGCCATTTGCCAGGTTGTTCTTAGGCTGCTTTCTGGCGGGGTATATGAATCGATGTTGACTGCGAGCCGTCGATTCCCGGGTCTATTCAACCCATCCGCCGTCCAGAGCGAGGCAAGGGACATACTCGAAGCAGAAGCTATTAGAAACGAACAGACCGCGCTTGAAGGCATAGTTCAGAGTCAATTGGCTGACAGTAAGGGAATATTTGACTGCGCTGGGGCTATGGTTGCCTTACGTGGTGAGCTGCGTTAGCCGCTAGACTCATTATCCATGGCTAATTATGCCGCCGCTAGACTCGGGAAATGACATTCCCAATGGCCAGGCCAGCAAGTCATCGTCGCTATTTCCAGTATATTTACCGTTTCCCACGGAACATCTGCTCATGGAACGACTTCAAAAGACCCTTGAACTTGCATGTTATGAGTTTGGGGCTCGGGCTATGCCGGATACACTACGAAAGCGTTGCTGGGACTGTCCTGAGTCGGTAGAGCTCAGCAAATGGACCGAGGTCTTCAGGCGAGAAGGGATATTGGATGAGGGGAGTCCCCGTAAAGCTTTGAAGGAACTATTACTTTCCATTGCAAACATAAGGCACACAGCTGTCCACCGATTGCGTACAAGCTCGGTAGGACTAGAGCAGTTTATTGCCGATGCAGAAGATCTCGTTGACCTGTTGGGAGATACAGCGTACTCGAAATCGATCTCTCAGCTCAGGGCGAATGTAAATTCGGCGATTACAGAGCTTACGCAAAATAAGCAATTTCTTCAGCTGCAACTAGAGCATACTCAAGCGTCAATAGAACAGCAGCGGGCTGAACTAGATAGGCGAGAGCAAGAGGCCATCAACTATGCGAGTGAAGAGGACAGAAATTACCAGGCAGTAGCAGGGAAAAGGGTTCAGAAGGCACTAGAAGTTATAGGGAACTTGGGAGGAACGGACAATGGAAGGATTTATCCACTCGAGGGCTTTGGCAGCGCTGGGGACATGGCGGAGGATTATGACGATGACTTGGACAAATTTGAGGATTGTAATGAAGGACTTAATAACGAGAGGATATGAGCAGGTACCCGAGAGCCTATCTTATATTTGCTAATGTCCTGAGTCTTGTTAAGAGCCTACGGGATAGCCCCAGATAGGTACAGCTTTCTTTGGTGTTTGGTGATCATGGCGCCAATACATAACTATGTCAAACGACAGGTTTTCTGTCCTCCGAAAAGTGTGTTGCACCCTCTCCTCGTCCAATAAGCCAGGGTGCGTATAGAAAAATTCTGTTATGGCATCGCGTAGCCCCCGATCCTCTTGCACTGTAGACGTATATGCCTCCTCAACGCTGGCAAGAAACCGATATGTCTACACATTTTCTTATATTGTCTTGTTAAACTTCTCCAATGCTAGTCTTTTGAGGGTAAGTATGCCATAGAGCTCGGCCAGTGCATATACCCTAACGTGGAGTATAGGATAAGAGTCATCGATGTCGTCTTGCTCCGGCAATGATACTGATACTTCATGCTCGGCGCCACATGACTCAGCATCCTTTACTTTAGTACTATTGCAGGTGCTCTGATAGTCCTGTTGATAAAGTATTGGATTAGACAATCCACAGCTTGAGGGTCATCGTCAAGGAAGTCAAAATAATATCCGGGCGAGGCTCCACAAGTGTCACACAAAGTGCCCCCCTGAGTTGCGTCTTGGAATTTACATTTCTTCGCAGCTGAAGAAGCCAAACTGCGTGACAGGAAGAGGGCGATCCTGGTTAAAAGCGGAAACAGCATGAAGGAAAGCCAGGAAGTGGCTGGGTCAGAAACTCGAGATGCTCTGGATAAGGCAGAGGTGACATTTAAGACGGAGATAGAGTTAGATACCAAGCACCGATAGACACTGATCCAGCGGGCTTATCCTTCCAAGGCGGAGATTGATATTTAGGAATGAGTTAGGTCAGGGTTACAAAGGTCCTGCATTTGTGACGATACTAGAGATTATTCTTGCTATACGCTGAGGTTATTATTATTTTGACCGCATTTCCTGCCAGTACATAAACAAGTCAAATGTTAAAGGGTGTACCTCCTGGAGAATATCTGTTACTCGTTCGTGCTTTAGTAAATCTGGATGTTTATAGAAAAATTGGACAATTATGTCTCGTAGCCCCCTATCTTCCTGTATTGTCGACGCATATGCCTCTTCCACACCGTCCAGGAATCCATTTGGATGGAAGTGGTCTGGTATGGTCCTGTTGAACTTCTCGAGCGCCGTCGCTTTTAAGGCAGGTATGTCGTAGAGTTCAGCCAGTGCGTACACCCGAGCGTGGAGTATGGGGCAGGTAGCATCAACGACATCATGCTCGGGTGACGCCGATACCTCATTTTCGATATCACTGGACTCAGGGTGCTTTGCTGCATCATGATCGCGATTGTTGGCCTGATAGTTTTGTCTGTAGAAGTGCTGGACAAGGCAATCTATTGCTTGCGGATTATCACTTCCAAAGTCGAAGTAATATTTTGTTGTCGTTTTTCTCGGATAGTCCTCATTACTATCTTGAATCTGGCATTTTTTGGCTATGACAGGGGATTGCGGGCAAACAATTGCGCGGTGTTAGCATTTGCCCTGGGCGACCAAGGTAAGGTCGGAATACTCGTCTTTATCAAAGGAACTAGAAGTGGATTGATTAGTTTTCTATAAATACA
>JAAOAJ010000200.1:0-20200 GCA_013781345.1 Fusarium coicis | reverse complement strand
CTCGCACCCCCTCGCCCACCAAGAGAAATGGACTATCGTCCGCAACAAGGCAGCGCACCGCGCCTGGCAAGACCATGTGATTACGTGGGCGTGGGACGACGATGTCAAGCCTGACTCTGAAGCTGCTGTCAGGATGAAGGCTGAGGAGGGACGGGGCGAGGAGACGGGTGATGGGTGGTTTGTGAGGGATTTGAAGATGGGAGATGTTGTTACGGTTTGGGCGAAGGCGAGGTTTGGAGGGTGGGTTAATCATATTGAGAAGGTCAAGATTGATGTTTACTGGGCGGTTTGAACGATGGCCTAGGGGATGTTTATGAATAAGGGATGGAGGATGAGTTATGATTAGTCGCTTTACTTGCAGCCTTACAAATGGGAAATGCATCAATGAGTACAACTATTGCGTGATAGTTGACCTTTATGAAGTAACAGGCTGCCATTTCGTATGTGAATGTTCTCAGCTCAGCTCTCTTTAGTGTTTCAGCCTCATGTCATGATCGCGGGGCAGCGCTCTACGTCATTCACTCAGAGTCAACTCTCCCACAAACACCATCTCAACCTAATCTTCAATAGACTTCCGCCAATCCCAAGCTACCTCTAGAAATAACACTAGGAAATGAGATCCATTGCCAACGTCTGCAGAAATCCCAGATTTTTACTCTCAGCAACCTGTCTCGTTCATCAAACCCCATCTCTTCACCACTTTACGCGCACAATGTCTACCACGCTCAAGAGTCATAACATCCCACTCAGTCTCCCTGATGGACTTTCAGAAGAACAACTCACTTCATTCAAACCATTTACCGTGAGTTTTCTTAACCCATGTTCCTTCAGCTTGCTAATGCTCTCAGAAATGGGTCGACACGCTCACAAACTCACTCCGTCTTCAATCCGACGAATCTCACCCCTTCCATAAAGACCCCTATGCTCTGCGCTCAGTCACAATCCAATCCTACGATTTCTTCGGCGCAAAACGCATCGGCTTCATAAAACTCACAGCAACCGTCTCCAACGACTCAGGCGAAAGCCTCCCAGCAGCCGCACTCCTCCGCGGTCCCAGCGTAGCAATGCTCTTCATGCTCATCCCCTCCGACGTCCCCCCCTCATCCTCAGAGCGCTACGTCGTCCTCACAGTACAACCCCGCGTTCCCGCCGGCAGCCTCAGCTTCACCGAACTACCAGCGGGTATGGTCGACGACGCGGGTAGTTTCGCCGGAGCAGCAGCGCAGGAGATCAAGGAAGAGCTTGGTATCACGATAAAAGAGGAAGAGCTTACGAATTTGAGTGAACTTGCTACTGCTGAGGATGGTGAAGATATTGCGAGGGGTATGTTTCCCAGTGCTGGGGGTTGTGATGAGTATATTACGATATTTAGTTATGAGATGAGGATTGAAAGGGAGAAGATTAAGGAGTGGAGTGGACGGTTGACGGGGTTGAGGGAGCATGGGGAGAAGATCACGTTGAAGGTTGTGCCAATGAAGGATGCTTGGAGGCAGGGGGCGAGAGATGCGAAGTGTTTGGCTGCTTTGGCTCTTTGGAGGGGGGTGAAGGAGGAGGGGAAGTTATAGAGATATCGCCATGGATATCTTGGGTGAGGTCGTCACCGACTCCAAAGCATGCGAGGTAGGATGTATTGAGGCTGTCGCTATTAAGCAGATCATAGGCTAGATAAGGATGAATACCCAATGATGTCCCGGGAGAAAGCATTAAGTTCAACTGAGACATGCATTTTCAAGAGAAAATGGTGCATGAAACTGAAAAGCCGGTCAAGAGTTTTTGAGAAACTCAGATCGAAAAGGACACTCAGTTGCTGTCAAGTTCGCATCGTTTCAACCAAAACCCATTCCGAAGCACTCCAAGAGTAGCAATAAGATTATAAGCATAATTGTATTTATTGTGTCAAGTTCAATTTCTAGCAATAGGGGACATGCAATCGGTGATTTGGTCGCATGATTTAAGTACTAAGCTTCAGGGTAAGTGAGCTGTGTGACGTTGCACATCTTCTCACCGACTTCGGCAGGGCGGTAGCCTTGGAGAGCAAGAAAATGCCAGACCTTGATATAAGGTATCAAAATAAACTTGATAAAAGACATCCTAAACTGAATAAATATATCCCAAGTTTATAAGAATTCACTCAAGTCTTTTTATCATTTGGGACCAAGGTCTCGAGTTTTCTTTCTTCCTCTAGCTAACTCATCACAACTTCTCAAAACATAACAAAACAAACAGACCAAATTCTCTCTCCAACTCACTCAAAATGTCTGTTTTCAATGCAAAAGTGACTTCTACCGGGCCCCTCGTAAGTATTCCTCCTGCAATTTGCCAACATCCGCTAACAATCTCAGTCTAAAGAGGAAGCTCGCTGGATCAAACTCTCCAAGTACGCTCACTCGCCTCTCGCCTTTCACCTCTAACACGAATATCAGAATCACATATCGTGACCCAACAGGGACACCCCGAACCTGGGAATCAGCCGAGCGTCTCACACGTCCCAAGACCGCCGACATCGACGGCGTCGGCATCGTAGCCATCCTGCCCCTCCCCACGGGCCCCGAACTCATCCTCCAGAAACAGTACCGCCCTCCCATCGACGCTGTAACAATCGAAGTACCAGCCGGGCTGATTGACGAGGGCGAGACACCCGAAGAATGCGCCATCCGCGAACTCCGCGAGGAGACGGGCTACGTCGGCGTGGCCACTGAGACGTCGCCCATGATGTTTAATGATCCGGGGTTTTGCAACACGAACTTGAAGATGGTGCATGTCAGTGTTGATATGGAGTTACCCGCGAATAAGGACTTGAAGCCGGAGTTGGAGGATGGCGAGTTCATTGAGGTTTTTACGGTGAAATTGACGGATTTGTGGGGGATGTGTGAGACGTGGGAGAAGGAGGGCTGTGCGATTGATGCGAGGGTTGGGACTTTGGCGGAGGGGATCTTGTTGGCTCAGAGGTTCAAGCTGTAGACGACCAATGGCTGATAGACTATAGAACGAAAAGTCATGATTCGAACGAGAATGTCGAAGGACTGTAACACGAACCCTCTATTATGCTCAAGTATGTCCAGTAAAGATTGATGTATGATCACCAGAAGGCATGCCGTCTTCTAGACGGGCACAGCCTTTCCAGCCTCACCCTCATCAACACTACAAACCTTGTTACAAGCACCCTCCTCAGTACGTCCATGCAAGACCTCAATCCACTGAATCTGCTGATACGCCGCACCACCCTCCGGAATAGTACCCGTCCACGTATCCCCATTACTCCAGGCATTAAAGCTCAACTGCGCCGGATCCCTAGGAACCTGGAACGCATTACGCCAGGTCTCTTTATCATTGACCTTCCAGATCGTAGCATCCGGCGTCCAGTCGATAGTGTGCTTTGCCCAGTCCATCCGCTTGAGACCGTCGGGAAGTGTGGCTGCTAGATGAGCGCCCTCAACTTCGCCGCCCTCGTCGGTGTAGGAGGGTTGGTTTGTGTAGTGTATTATTGTGGGATCGTCTTTGGTGAGGACTTCGATGTCTGCTTCTTGGACGAGGGCGAGGGAACCGCCGTTGAGATAGGTGAACATTGCTGTGCAGGCACCGGGTGAACCCTTTGTGCGAGCGTACATTCTCAGCGAGACGTATTGATGCTTCTCGAGAGACTCAAACTCAGAGGCAGTTTGGAAACCATTGTGACGGGCAGTTCTCATAGTCAACCACGTATCACTCGCAGGAGAGACATCGTTATTCTCCTCGATGTACAGATTGTTGTAAGTATTCTGCATGGGAAATTCTTCGTTTCCGTTATTCCATTTCTGAGGACCCCAGGTTTGAGCAAATTCAGACTCCCAGTTGAAGAAGTCTGAAGAAAAGCCTGCGTCGGCGTTGCCTTGGATTGTGTCGATGAGAGGAGGAACACCAGCATATTGGGAGAGCGAACGGAAGTCAAAGAAAGAGTGGCTAGTGTAGTACTGGGGACTATCGCCCTTGGTAACGTAGCAGTCGCATGATGGATCTTGAGCCAAAGCCAAGGGCGCGATGGCGAGGATAGAAGCGAGGAGGGACTTTGTGGAAGACATGATAAGCGATGATATCTAGATGAAGATACTATTCCAAGCTGATCTACCGACCTTATATATCCTCCTTTTCAAATATTCTTAAGCATTTCCAATTCTCCTGCATGATCATAGGATCAAACATGATTGAACCATATACGTCGTTGCTAAGATGACGAGTTGCGTGTGATAGGCTCGATGGCCTCGAGGATCAGATACCTTGTTGAGGAAATTAAGCTCAGGAGCGGGAAGACCCACGAGCTTACATTCTGACAGGGGTCGTAAGGCGAAAAATACTCCTGAGATTGGGGGATGTAACGGTGACGATGAGCTTGCTCGCTGTGAGGTTTCTGTGATTGGTAGATCGTGATGATGATCATGGATGGGTCTGGGGGCTGGGCTGAGCGGGAGAGCCCGAAGTCCCGCGTATTTACATTGAGATGAAGAATCCATTGTTGGGAGCTATCGAGACTGAAACAGAGGCTTATCAGATAAAGATTGCACTAATGTTTTAAACTTGGCGATCCAAGACTCAGCCTTGCGAGGCATTCTCACTTGAAGTCAAATGTTGAGATGACCGCTTTATTCAAGACCAAGCTAAAGAAATCCTTAAAACTCAAAGATTTCTTAATTGTCCAAACAAGGCTGCTCCGGAGGATTTGCATAAGCCGATCTCAGTTGATCCATGGAAAGGCAGTGCATCTCACTCCTTCGAGGCTGTGTTGACGACATGAAACAAGGATGAAGGAAAACCTTTTCCAGAAAGATCTCGACGTCCTACGGACAAGGAGAGAGCCCCCGTAGAACAAGAAAACATCCTGTTGACTAGATTAAGCTATCATAATCAGTTCATTTAAGGTTCACTAACTTTACCTAAGCCTTAGGATAGTTTTCTTGCCTCACCATGAACTTGGAGTTGCCCACGGCTCACTTCCCACCGCTGGACTCTGCTTAACAGGACTCGTTTCTCTCTCCGACGAACTAAACAAATTCCTCATTTTCCGTCTCTGCTTCTTCATCCAAGAACCTACCTGGCTGAACATAGAGTATATGAAGAAGTACAAGATATACCACTCCGACGGTTCAACCTCCACCCTTTCAGGTCTATAGCTCTCAAAAGCCGTTGCTCTCTTAACCCATTTCTCATCCTCACTCCCGCGCATCCGTCGCACAATCCTTCGTTTAACACCACGATACGCAACAGCACATACAGCAGCCATGTTTCTCATGTTGGCTACGACGATGAACGTCGCAGCTGCGACGAGAACTGCTGTTAATGCTAGCATTGGTCGAGGATAGTCTTCGTTTATACTCCAGAGAGCGACGCAGAAACTTAGCGGCAGGTAGAAGATGCTGACGTATGTGAGGAGTTTGACGTTTTCGCCTAGACGAGTTGAGACACGGCTTTCGATTACTCCGCTGGCGCTGAAGAGCTGCGAGATATGTTAGTATATAAACCGTAGAAGTTGAGGAATACGTACGCCTTCTCTGAGAGCTTTGGTTTTGTCACGACTTGCTTCGAAACGAGCAGATATGATCCTCAGTCTATCAACTTGCGCCTCAATCTCCCCCAAAACTCTTCGCGTCAACGCCTCTGGTGTTTCTCCTGTCCGGGACTCCTCCGCTGGATCAATCTCCATAATCATATGAGGCCAATCGGCACGAAATCTCCTCCACTCCTCTATAGCGTCATCGATAAGAACAAGAAAAGACTCAAGACAGCTGACGATCCAAAAGTATTGTCTTGATCTTGAGAACGTGTCGTCGTCGAATAAGAGATTGTCGTGCTGAACGGGGTCGAGAAACAGAGGATCATGATCGACGATTGCGTCGAGGGCTATTTGCATTCGACTCCACGCATTAGCTGCTTTCTGTAAATTCGTCCGAATAGCATCAAGGATGACATCTTCTGAGCGATATTGCCGGCCATCGTTTTGAGGCGGATATGTCCGACGTGGGACTTTGTGCACATCATATGGATCATAATCAGCAGCGGACGGCTTCATGATCAAGACTGTCCAGAAAGAGTCACGCTTAGCATCAGACCCGTGAAGCTCTTGATAAGCACACCCCAAAGTAAAAGCCTGCTGTTTGATGTGCGGCCCCTTCTCCCCATATAGACGTCCATAGTTCCACGTCGATTGCTTAACAGCTGCATCAGTAGGCTGTGTACAGAGCTGATACCACGAGATGTGAAAGGACCTCCAAGGGGCGCTTTCGGAGCCGTGCAGATCTTTTGCAGATGGTCTGCAGAGGAGATGCTGATTGATCGTGGCACGAAATGCACGACCCCTGCCTGAACTTAGCTGGTTATCTTGGAAGAGAAGCTTCCAGACGGTCATAGAGTTATACCGGGTGCATTTCTCATCCATAAGACCAGCGGTGATGTTTGCGAGACCGTCAAGCTGAATAACGCGACACCATCGTCCTTCGCGATGGATCGGCTGTGTTGGGTGGTCTTGTATGACTGATGGGTATGACACAAATCCATTGCCTTCTCTTTGAAGCGCCGGTTGGATCATCTCCCAACACGGCGGTCCCTCAACACGCGATGGTGGAGAGTCATGCTGGAAGGGAGTCCATCTCGCACGCAGACTATACACTGCATTTTGAGAGCCCCCAGGTGCCGTGAGGTCAATGATGGTAAACCAATGAAGCTTACCGAGTAGCTCACTCGTAGGCTCAAGATACTTATTAAGACTGCGGTCGATATCATTCCGCGTCCGGCGATGACGAACCTGCATACGAAGCTCACTCGTATGAAACGACAGAGGAAGACGACCATCCTGCGGCACAGCATGGAAGTCCCCTAGGGACTGACGGATCTTGAATCGATGGGCTTCTGTAAGTGCAGTCTCGATCAAGTAATCGCCCGAACCACCGTACGTGATTCCCTGACGCCGCGTATAAGCCATGTTCAGATTCCGCAGTCCTGGGAAGAAAGAGTAAGGCACTTCAAAGTATGTTCCTACCACTGGTGATAGTGTATCTGGTGCGGTTAGGGGAAACTCCAAGTCTATGTCGTCAATGTGATACCACTTTTCGTTTTCTCCGCGGGTAAGTTGCCATGGGGGCATGAAGTCCGGTACTGGGCTGATGGATTTGTTTCTGGAGGATTGTGTCTCCCAATCGTGCGGATATCCTGTTTATGGGAATTGTCAATTGGGATGTCGGTGATGAGTGAGGATACGTACAGTAGTTCCACGATCGAGTGGCATTGACAACGACGTCTCCATCGTCTGGAGGTCGGGGAATGTACTCTAACTGCTGGTGTAGTGTGTACGAAGATTGCGAGGGAAGTAGTTGAGAGCTGAGGACGAAAGGTTGTGGACCATCTTGGCCAGTCTCAAAGAGCTGTAGCCTTTTCTTGTAAGAATGAGATGCGAAGCGAAGGATGTTGCCCAAGTTGGTGTCTTGTTGCGCTGCAACACTGAGATCATCTGATGACGCCCCTTCATCGAGCTTGGTCTTATCCCCTCGAGCAAGAGATTCATCAATATCTTCATGACATTTCTCTTCACGTAGACGTGTTGTCTCCAGTTCAACTGGTATAGCCATAAGCGTCACCAATTTCTCAAGGAGGTCATTCTGCTTCTCGTGGGCAGCTTTGATCCCGCGAATGAGATCAAGGCATTGAGTCTGGAACTCTGGATCTTTGGCAGCCATCGAATCGAGGCTGATTCACGGGCTCAGGAACCTGGCTGAGGTTCGACGAAGTTTGAGGAAGCAATAGTTTCATCCAATGCCTGGCGGTGGATATTGCAGGTGGTTAGCGCCCTGACCAGGATCATTTCTGCGACGTCTGATGGCAATGTGACCTCCTGCTTCAGCACGATCAAGACACAGTATCTTGAAACCGCCTGCCACTGTAAAAACAGGAATACTCGCCATCGTTCTCTTGGTTACGCGACTTGCGTTGAATTCGGGATCGAGGGCCGGATCAGGGCCAGTGTACAGAAGCCAACCACCTACGGATCAAGATCCACACATATGCATGAACAGTCAAAACCTGGAGTATCCCTCACGTCACAGAATCTGCTCCAAGGACTAGATCTCAACGGCCTTACCAGGCTGAACCAAAGTGGGCTACCGGCCACGTCGGACCCGTCCACGGTATCCACGGGATCCGCTCCGGACCGAGACCCAGTAAAGCCATGAGATCGCCGATCCAAGGCCCCGGACACCCTCGGCCGAGTCTCCCCGCATTTGTTGTCAACTGACAGTTTTGACGCAGAGTAAGCAATAGTAGGACATACGTCGACATTTAACAAGACGTGGCCGCGATCACTACGAATTGAGTTCAGACCTTCCTATCAAAGAAGCTTAAACCCAACGTAATCTCTGCTTGCCAATGACCGTCGTAAGCGTCGCTTGCGTGTCCGCCTCAATCAGGCCAACCCGTTTCAGGGCAATCACCTCATTGGCTAGCGCCACGATAAGGCGGAGTAATCTCTCCAGGTCAGCGACGACGTCACCGCGCTCAAGACCAATTAGCTCCCGACGATTTGTCGCAAAAGTTCCAGGGACAACCTAAACTTGAATCCTATGATGGCGCGTTTCCTCTTCCCTTATCGTCATTCCTTTTTAAATATGTTATAATACTCTGCGACTTGAGCATCGCGATATTCACTCCTTGAACACTTTAAGCGCGTCGCGAAACATGGCGGCGCAAGCGAGACTCACGGACGATAACGTCCATGATACGGATGTTGAGAGCAATCATGGAATTGAGAGGGATGAGAGGCCGACGGAGCAGTCGCCTTTGCTGCCAAGTGGCACGCAGGGAGATGATGAGCCGTCCAAGTCGTTGAGACGACGCGCTTTGGCTATGGGCATGCTGGCTCTTCTCATGGTCGAAGTGAGCCAGTTCATCATGAACCCTCCGACCAAGAAGATCACCGAGGATATCATCTGCCGACAGCACTACCCTGATCATTTAATCGGTGCATTTGATACAGATGACTATCGCTGTAAAGATACTCCAGTTCAGAAGACGTTGGCTATGGTCCAGGGATGGGGCCAGGCCTTGGAGATGGGAGTCCGTAAGTGAATGAAACCATCTTGAAGGGTATTTGCTTACGTGTCCTAGCAATCTTGACGCAGTTCCCGTATGGTATCGTTGCTGATAAATATGGAAGACGGCTTGTTTTGTTTCTAGCCATGCTCGGATGCTGTCTCTCAACAGCTTGGCTTTTATTAGTCCGTAAGTGCACCTAACCCATTTCGTAACCCACACTCACAATCTCAGTGTCGTTCCCACACGTCTTTTCAATCTGGGCTATCCTCGGCGGAGATATCTTCCTCCTCATCGGCGGCGGAGGACAAATGGCCGTTGCAATGGTCTACACCATCGTCGCCGACGTAGTCCCCGTCTCCGAACGAACAGACATGTTCTTCCGCCTCGTCGCCCTAGTCCTGATCTTCAACGTCATCTTCAACCCCATATCCGCATGGCTACTCCAATTCGACCCGTGGTTATCCATGTGGATTGGCTTTGGCTTCATGGTCTTTGGGACGATGTGCATTCTCCTCATCCCTGAGACGATGCATCTTCGACGCAAGGATGATAAGAGACATAATGAAGAGCATGAGAATGAGCAGCTTCATGGTGTTTCTTTGAGGAAGCATAATTTGTTGAAACAGGCTTGGTTCAGCATTCAGAACGACATGCAGCATGTTTGGCGGTTTATCGTTGCGGACAAGAGTATTATGATGCTCATGCTTGCAATTGCGTTCTTCTTTCCTGTCAGAACTGTACTTACGGGCGTGTTGTTGCAATATATGAGCAAACGCTTCGACTGGTCATGGTCCAAGGTCAGTCTCTTGGTCAAAACTGCATCCATCCACTAACATTTTGATAGGCAACATATATCTCGACAATTGGAATCGTAGCGACAGTAGTGTGCTACCTCATAATTCTCCCTGTGGCATCCGACTTCCTCAACAAGAGTCGTCGTTACAAATCACGCCCCGTTGCAAGAGATTTACTCCTTGCGCGCATCACCATCACTATCATGGCAGCCGGATGTTTGCTGATGGGCGTTGCTTCAGTCCCGTGGCTATTTGTCATTTCTCTCATCACCGTCAGCATTGGCAACTCTTTCGTGGCGCTTAGCAGAGCACTGATCAATGCTCTGGTTGAACCGCACACCATCGCTACCTTGAACACTACCATCTCTCTCATTGAAGTCATCATGGGGTTGACTGCGCCCGCAATGAGCTGGCTCTTGGGTCGCGGTTTTGAGTTAGGTGGTCAGTGGATGGGACTGCCGTTCATGGTAACCAGTCTCATGGCCATAGCGACAGCTGTAATGCTGTTTATCGTGAAGCTGCCAGCTTCTGGTATTGCGCAAGCTCATGAGGGTTGAGCTTAGTGCTTGATGGGATATACAAGACGACAAGGGAGGCTGGAGTTGTGCGATCTTCTGATATTTATTGTGAAATTTCATTTGTTGCTTAAAATATTTTAGACATTGCAATATATGAGCAACTAATTGTTAACTATTCAGTAATTGCACATGCATCTCACTGTATGCAAGCCTCAGTATTGTACGGGAGCTTCACCTTATCGATAAGTGGCCCCGCGGTTGCCTACTCCACCCCAGCTTCTGGAAGTTGACCTTTAATCAACATTCATCACCATCTCAATAATTACTCTGTCTGACATCCCTCAAGCTTCCGACCCAGATAAGCCTCTTTGTGTCTCAATTTTAACAAATAATATTATTTGATCGCTTGACAACATCTCCTTCACCATGTCGGACGACGAGGATTTCATGCAGGAGTCGGATGAGGAGCAGTACGCAAGGTCAGCCGCGCATACGCAGTGCATCACTAATTATGCCCAGGTACGACTTTGAGTACGAAGAAGACGACGATGAGGAGACCGCCGACGTTGATATCGAAAACAAATACTACAACGCCAAGCAGCTCAAGCTTTCAGACCCTGAAGATGCGATCGCAGAATTCCTAGGCATTCCGCCACTCGAAGAAGAGAAAGGAGAATGGGGCTTCAAAGGTGTGAAGCAGGCCATAAAGCTCGAGTTCAAGTTGGCTCAATATGATAAGGTAGGGACTTTGTTCGAAGAACAAGGACATCGCTGACAACGATAGGCTGCTGAGCATTACGCCGAACTCCTCACCTACGTCAAGTCGGCCGTCACGCGCAACTACTCCGAGAAGTCCATCAACAACATGCTCGACTACATCGAAAAGGGAGCAGATGGCGCAGAGGCGGTGAAGTGTATGGAGCAATTCTACTCCCTCACGCTGCAGAGCTTCCAGAGCACCAACAACGAGCGCCTATGGCTCAAGACCAACATCAAGCTGGCAAAGCTACTTCTCGACCGAAAGGAGTACGGCGCTGTAGCAAAGAAGCTCCGAGAACTCCACAAGACCTGCCAGCAAGAAGATGGCACCGACGACCCTAGCAAGGGCACATATTCACTTGAGATTTACGCACTTGAGATCCAGATGTTTGCAGAGACCAAGAATAATAAGCAACTCAAGGCCCTGTATCAAAGAGCTCTCAAAGTCAAATCCGCGGTACCACATCCCAGAATCATGGGTATTATCAGAGAGTGTGGTGGAAAGATGCACATGAGCGAAGAGAACTGGAAGGAAGCGCAGAGCGACTTTTTCGAATCGTTCCGCAACTACGACGAAGCAGGTTCTCTCCAGCGAATCCAGGTCCTCAAGTATCTACTGTTGACAACAATGCTGATGAAGTCCGACATCAACCCCTTCGACTCGCAGGAGACCAAGCCGTACAAGACAGATCCGCGAATCTCCGCCATGACAGATCTGGTCGACGCTTACCAGCGGGATGATGTACACGCGTACGAAAAGGTCCTGCAGCGTAACCAGGACATCCTAGATGATCCATTCATTGCCGAGAACATCGATGAAGTCACGCGAAACATGCGAACCAAGGGCGTTATAAAGCTCATCGCACCTTACACACGCATGAAGCTATCCTGGATCGCCAAGCAGCTCAAGATCTCCGAGCCCGAGGTACAAGACATTCTGGGGTTCTTGATCGTTGATGGCAAGATCAACGGTCGAGTCAACCAAAAGGAGGGTCTCCTGCAGATCACCTCTGACGCAGACACCGAACGCATTGCAGCGCTTCAGGGACTCACGTCGTCTATTTCGGAGCTGTTTGGTGCTATTTTCAGAGACGGAGATGGATTCCGCAACAGTGAGCATTCAGCAACGGATGAGCAAGTAGACATGTCAGGCATTCCACTGGGCAAGGGAGGGCATAGGGCGGCTACTCAACATCGCGGGAAGAAGGGGAAGCTGGCTGCAGCCTGGCCCTGAGAGAGCGGTCACGGAATGAATTCACTGTATGGTCATCAACGTAGCCTCGGGGATATCCGCAGACCAGGAAACCCTCTTTGCTCCTGTTTCCTGTTTCAAACCCCCAGGTCATTCTGCTGGATCGAGAAGAGTAAGATGCTGTTGCAGTTTTCCTGCGGGTGCATCCGCGTTTGGAGATGTTTCGACGGGATCTCGCATAGTACGAGGCCACTGGCAACGGTGGTTCTTCGTCGCACCAGACGGGTAGCAGCATCGACTACGGACCAGTTGTTTCGGAGAGAGATGACGAGAAAGAAAGTGCAGAAGGGTGAGGGCCGAAGTGACGCCGTATTCGGACTTGATCCCCCCCAATGTCTCGTGTAGCAAAAGCGACTGACGAGTAATGTTATTCAATATAAACAAACGACCTCATAGTCAAACGCCCTGTAGCCTGATGTCTCAGTGGTGACCAACAGCCTGATGTTCGGCAGTTGTGCATGTATCCTTTCACCTCACCTGATTTTTGTCTTGACATATGTAAGCGTGCTGCGCTGATCTAACTTTTCAAGGCTACCTAGTCTATGATGCACCAGAGAACCAAATTTAAAAAACAAGGACCAAGCTAAGATCGCTGGCCATCATCAGACAAGCGATGCAACGTCGAGTGGTTGCACAGGACGGGACTTGGGAGGAGCTGCGAGGGGTAAAGCGGCTTATCATTTCACAGGATGCGGCTGATCATTGTCTTGGCCCACAGAGAATTTCCCTGTTTGCTTCTGAAATTTCTCGACAAGCCTCGACAAGAGACTCTTTGCCGCTGGGGGGGAGTGTAACACATGGAAGTACAGTAGAGTGACACACATGGGCAGTAAAGGTATGGGTTATGATGCTGAATCGTAGGCCGCGGATAGCTGCAGAACGGAACGTGTCCAACCTTCCGAATTCAACGGTGGACACATCTAGATTGGGGGAGATACAAATACGAGATGGAAAACTCGCACAGAGTAGGGAGATATCACAGGCGACGGGATAGTGGACATGCCGACCAAATGAACAAAGGCGACGGAGCGGCGCCGGGAGGTACATACAGCGGGCCGTTTGGTGGTTGACCTTGCGAGGTGTGCAGAGAGGTATTTTCCATTTGTTTTCTGTTTGTTTGAGGTAGTTGTTTGCCGCTGATTCACAGGTGAAGTGCTGAGTATTTGAAGCGGGAGGGAGGCGCGGATACTGGGTGAGGACCGTGGACCCGGTGTTGAATAGAACAAAACACGGGAAGGATTCTGTGAATTGCTTTTTTTGTTCAGAGTCTTTTTTTGATTTGATGGAGTGTGGTACGTGATGGATGTGGGATTTAGACTACTGTACTGTACGGTTTGAGTCCAGTTCTGTCAGATCGTGGCTTATTTGGATCGCGCTGAGCTAGCGTCACGATAGCACCCATCGGAAGCGACACCCGAAATTTCATTTTCATATGCTACCGAGATACATACCTCCCTAATTGATACCTCAATAGCTTGCTCTTATACACATGTGTCGTCTTCAGCTCAATTGCCGTGTTCACATCGAGAAGGTCAAGCAAAGATCCCCAGCACATGCCTGCTACATAATCATCGATCATTCTTTGGCCCCGACGATTGGTCTCTGGGGTGTGTGTTACACGAACCAATTGATAGCTTCGATTTACACTAGGTCCGTGCACACCCACCAATATCGCCACTAGAGATTTTGGAGATTTTTGTAAGCACTTCTCGGCTGGTCTTTGACTTTCAGACTTTCCTTTGCTTGACTAGAGGCAGATGGTATCTAACGTACTAGACAAAGGGACCTGGCAGTAGTTCAGTTCGTTCGTTCTTCCTCGTTCATCACCACTAGGTAGCTGTAGCGGTCATTGATATTGGCTGTGGTTCAGTTAGTCGACAGTCAACCCACCCCCCGAAGCCAAAATAACAGGGGTCCAGGCACACGCAGCTTCGTCTCATCGCCACTTTTACAAAGATAGTGGCATTCTTCTTAAGCCATCGTAGCAAGTTCCATGCATGAGATATTCCTCCCCTCATTCGACAAACATACATCAAAACTGACTTTTTGGCTGTCGTAAACACACTGTTTCCGCGGAGACTTTCTCGCGTTAAGCTTCCCGTTCCCGTTCCGCGTACGGCCCGTCTTCCGCGACCAATCTACGCAAGCGATGTGTTGCTGTTGTCTATCCGCTGGCGTTTGAGATGTACAGTGAAATACTACAGTACATGGCAATGCCTGTTTGACAGCTCAAAAAGCAAAAAAAAGAGAAGAAAGATCATATCATATTTCAAACCCCATTCTCCATTCTCCGGGGAGAAGCGGGATCGTGTTCCAGGGCTTGGCTTTTCCTTAGCTGCTTGGTTTGTATTGGTCTGCTCGTTTGCTCCCCACACGATTTAGATCGGGATGAGTAAAGGAATTAAAAAAAAAAAAACGGTCGTTGATGTGAAGATCGTAAAAGTTAAAATGTCGCAGAGATGAATGTGATTAGACGCTCGTGAGTGTGTTTCCATAAATGAAGGCTCCATAGAATGAGGCACAGACAGGTACGCCAAGTGATGCGGCACATTTGCATCGTCTGGGCATTGTATCTTTCGTACCTGGCCATATGATAATGCATTCTCTGACAGACAGGCATAATACAATTCTACAGTATAACCCCTTTCATAAAGGATTCATTGTCTTCTTCTTACATTGGTTGCTCTACGATTACTCTCGCCCGGTTGAAACTAAAGCATATCACCCGACCACGAATCGATCTTGATTCTCTACCTCCACTACGCTATATCTCACCCATCGCCGTTTATTTTATTTTTTTACACCACAAGCGCTCTAGCCGGTCATGGCTATAGCCAGACCAGTGGGAAATTTCACTTGCATGGCCGTGCCGCACAACGGCGCATCGATTCTCAAGTTCATTTTCAGCTTCGCATCGTAAGATACTTGCTTGTGAATGATGTTGACAGGGCCATCGTCAGCGGGAGATCGTCATGGAGTCTTTGGTGAAAAAGCATACCCAATCCCTGCTGGCGGTGGAGACTCCGAGTTTAGGTGCTGTAACGTACTAATCTTTTAAAACAGCCAGGCCCAGGTTCAGTGTGCGGCGTGTTGATGTATCGTGCTGCCACGAGGGTCTCTCGTCTAGCAGATACTGAGGACTTTTGATACCGCTTGTTCTGGATAATGAGGAAGCTGACGTACCATGTATGGATTAGCCTCTTCAGGTGAAAGGATCATATGTACATACATACACTCACTCACAAGCTTGAGCTTGAGCTTACCTTGCCTAGGTTGGCATTTGCTACCCTCTCTTGTATCACATTGATCGTGCTTACAACAAGATTCTTGGCTCTCTCAAGTCAAGTCAAGCAGCTTAGCTTTAGCTTAGCTGTGTCCAACCCTCCCACAGACAAGAAGCACAGGAAACTAACTAGCCTCGCCTCTGTATCACCCACACTAAGAACTTGGCTTGGCACCCTGGGACACGCTGCAACTCCATTCCCGTCACTACACTCTGCTAGCCGCCCTCACCTCACTTGTCAACAAACCTGACCTAAGCTCTGATGATACTTTCTGTCTACGTCGTGCATCAATTATCCAGGTCCATGTTCAGGTTGCATCGAAGCCAAATAGACTCGCCGGGGAATTTAATTTCTGAGCGCTATCTTTTCTTTTCCCCCTCTCAATCTCATCAAACCGTTTACTCTTCAATCTCAACCGTGCCGCAAAACCTCCAACCCCGCCGTGTAAAAAAAGCCCCTCTCGTCAGAAAAGACTCACAGTCCAAGTGTTGAGCTAGGGGTACAGTTCCCGTTAGAACGTGCCGCTCTTTCTCACTCAGTTGCTCACGCTAGGCTAATCGAACCCGCCCGCGCGTGGATTATCGCTAAATCCCTAGCCCTGGCCTTGAACCCCTGTCTCAATCCCTGCAGTAACCCCCCAGGCTCTCTCTCTCGAACCGTGCTGTAACCTACGGGCTACCGAGGAAGGGAAAGGGAAAGAGTACGTCGGTGTCCGTATTCTGATCCATAGGGCGTTTGACAGCGCGAGATGGTACCCGGGGGGCATGGCATGGGAGCACTCTGGATGGAATAGACCACTTCGTTATTTTACTGGTATGTATCAGTATCCGACGGGTGGCTTGTCCGTCTGCTAAGGTACGGATACTGTACTGTACCTTGCTCTAGGTATTCCCTGTCCTGGTCCTGGGGTCTGCCCATGGCCTGGTAGTAGACGCTCTGCCTCTGCTCTGCTCTGCTCTGCTCTCTCTGTCTCGTTAGCTTTTAGCACTACCTAAAAACGCCATCCTTCTCCTCCCGTTCCCATCTCCCCCCCCTCCCGTTCCTCTCTTTTGATTGAGTGTGATGAGTTGAGTTGATTAACCGTCTGTCTGTCTTTCATATGAGTGAGAGAAGTGTGTGTGAGAGTGTGACTTTTGAATGACAAGCAAGTCCAGTAAGAGAGGTTCAATTTTCTAGCTGAAAGTGCACCTCTTTTCTCTCGTTCGTTCGTTCATCTAGTTACCTACCAACACCATCCGTTTATCACCTCGCATTGAATCACTCACGCTCTGCCTTGATTTTGAACTTGGTTGCTCACTCACCCTCTATTTTTATTGTCTCCGTCTCCTCTCTTCTCTTACTCTCCTCCTCTCCCTCCCTCTCTTCTCCCTCAGAGGCATGTTCCAGCCTCAACCCACACCTTTCGCCTCCTCCAGCTTCGCGTCCTATGGCCTAGCTTCAGACCTGGACTTTGGCTTTCCCGTGTCTGCTGGAGGTGGAGGTGCTGGCTTCTACAACAACCCACCGCCGCCTGCTCCATCATCACAACTTCCCCAGTCGTCGCATGCACTCCAATCGCATACACAGCAACAGCAGCAACAACAACCGTGTCTTGTTCAGCAACAACAAATTCCTCGACAGCAGCAACTCTCTTCTTCTTCCCCCACTGCAACCGCGCCATCCGTATCCTCGCCCTATTCCTCTTCACAAAACTCCACCTCCAACAAAGCTTCTTCTCCCTCGCCAACTCTAGCGCAACCGCCACAAAGTCACCGTCATCAACAGCAGCAGCTTGGCATTCTACAGCAGACGCAGTACGCTGCACAACCCCCTGTCGTGCTCAAGATGGAGGATCAAGGCCAACACGATATGGCCGCGCAGCAGGCTGCTGCAGAGGATTATCAGCCTGTTCTTGAGGTATATCGCACCCCATTTCATTTCACACTGGCGCTTCTAGCTCGCGCGTCATTTGCCTGCTTGCTTGCTTCACGGTGTCCGTCCGTCGCTAACCTCCGGTCTCGCAGGGCCTCGCAGTAGGGAACAAAGTCTCGAGCGATGTCATCACCCACGAGTATGCCAAAGCCGATCCCGTCTATGTCGAAAAGACAATCGTACGTTTTTATTTATTCTTGTTGGTGTCGCTCGTTGCTAACATGGTGTGATCCAGTCTCTCCCCCAAACCTACTCACACTTCCGCCCCATTCAAGGCGATGGCAACTGTGGATGGCGAGGTATGTCTACAACTCCCCGCTTCTCATCCCGCGACTCTCTCCGCCTATTATGAAACATGTTTGGCATGCCTGACGTTACCTTGCCTGCTTACTGTCCATGTCTCGGCAACCCTTGTGACATGTCGAACTTGCGCTAACTTTCTCACCAATAGCAATTGGCTTCAGCTACTTCGAGAAACTCGTTGAGTCGGGGGACCAGGCCAAGATCGAGGGCGAGGTGGCACGCCTTATGAGCATGAACCATTTGCTGGGCTCTGTTGGTGGCTATCCATTCTACGACGACTGGTCAGATGAGATGTTTGACTTTTTGCGCGAAGTCGCTCAGAATGTCGCCAACCCTCAGTATGCGCACTCATTGATCCAAGCCAAGTGGAACGACCCTGTTGTGTCGAGTAACATCATTTACTACCTTCGCCTGCTTACAGCGACTTACCTCAAGCTCAATGCTGCCAAGTTTAATCCTTTCGTTTCTGATGCAGGTGGTGTCGATGCTCACTGCCGGCAAGTCGTCGAGATCCCTAACCGCGAGATCGAGCACCTGGGCATGTCCGCCTTGGCCGAAGTCCTCCTCAGACCAGCCAACTTTGTACTTGAGATTGCCTACCTCGACCGCAGTGCAGGTACTCAGGTCAACCAGTACCGTGTGCCAGATGAACTCAACACCCAGGACGCCAGCACACTCGGCCCCATCATCTATCTGCTCTACCGACCCGACCACTACGACATCCTGTACAAAGCACCCACCATGCAGGTGCTTCGTGTCAGCGGCTTCACCCACAACACTAACATCACGACCGACCAGGCGGATCTCGGGCAGTACTCGACCATGAACTTTGATGCGCTGTCTATCATCCCAGGCTTCAGTAACACAATGGGTGGGCTTGCGCAGCTCGCACCACCCCCAGCCAGTTCGGCGCCAGAACAATTCTCGCCTGTGCAACAGAGCCCATGGATGTCATCCTTCCCCGAGCCTTTGCCTGCTACGGCACCGGGAGTAGCGCCACCGCAGCCACCACCCATCATGGCATCTCCTCAGCCCCCAACCCCTCCGGCTTCGATATCGGGAAGTTCTGCGATTGCGCCAAGTCCCGCGATGCTACCTGCGCCTGGCCCAGGAACTCAGAATTCGCTCCCCATGCGAGGCGCTTCAAGCTATCACATCCGATTCAGCCCTGTTCAGCTCGACTACGACGAGGGCAAGAACAATTTTCCGGAATCGACGTACCAAGTGACGACCAACACGTTTAAGAACAGTATTTGGAACCGAGCTCACTACTGCAATCCCAACTTTCACCCCGAGGAGTGGAATCCCGATGACGAGCATACGGATGGGAGAGTTGGGAATAAACGCAAGCCGAAGAAGGAAGCCGCCTAGTGCGACGACTTTGACACGAACACGACCAAGGCATTGACGGTTTTACTAGAAACCGACGGCCATGATATTACTAGATGACGGCATTTTTGAACGAAGAAAGACTGGTTTGCAACCAGAACCTAACGAGGAAAGACCGCAATCAGCATTTGGAACGGAAAGACGATGATCAGAATTGAGCAAAGGATATGGGGATGTACACGACGCTAGGCCCGGAGTGAAGGTGATTATTCACCTGAATGGTAGGGCAGGCTAGCGATGCTTAGTGAGAATCCTTTTTATTTCTGCATTGTTTGATGGACAAGGACAAGGCGGCGAGTCTGTTTGGTGTGCATGATTATGTTGGTGGAAAGTGAGTGAGCGAGGATTGCCTGCATCGATCGTCATTGATGATGTCCAGGTCTGAATATGGATTATCACGAAGCGACACGAGAGAAGCCCCTGTTCCTGACGATTGGTATCACGAGAAAGGCCTACGATTTGACATGGAAACACGAGGGAGCCTACGTCGAGCATGGCTGCATGGATATCATGAGGTTTACGCAAAAGAAGGAAATCTTGAAAGTAATGGGACCAAACCGGACCAAGCATTTGGGATACTAGGGATGGGCGGCAATTTGTGGGCTCTTTTCTCGAGCCAGTTTCAAGACGGGCAACAAAAGGAAACTGTATCTCGGACGACGATGGTCTTGGCTATCAGGCCAGTAGGCATGTGTCGGAGCACGCCTTGTTACAGCGTGACATTACTGCATACTTTGCTCATTGCAGACATTTGTTCTTGCAGTCTGTCTGTGGCATGTCTTATGTTTACACGTCTACCATCATGAATGTCTGGTCGAGCCCTCATTTGTTGCGCCTTGTCAGTTGCGTCATAGCATCGGCGTTTTTCTCTATCAGGTCACACTTCAACTTTCTAACTTCTGCTTCATCTTTGAGACCTTTTTTTATTTTTATTTTTAT